>CM046362.1:19490296-19538681 GCA_025413025.1 Ficus hispida | reverse complement strand
GTAATACCCGGAATTTTGATGAACCTATGATTTCCTTTTAAATAAGGAAAATCAAAAGTTTGAATCTAGTATGTCGATATGAAACTCATGATCTGAGTAGAATATCAGTTTATGTGTGAGTTCTCGTTTAATTAGCTACGAGACTCAACAATAGTTTGCTTAAGTCAAGCATGTGACCTTTTGAGGAAAAAGGGCAAAATGATAATTTATGATTTTATGTTGGTCAAAGTTTGACCGAAAAAGTCAAAGTTGACCAAAAAGTCAAAGGTTGACCAGGAAAGTCAAATAGATGAAGGTGCTGAGATACGGCGAAGCAGTATGGGATTTGTAATGACTAGAATTTCCCAACGTCATAATGTTTTGTATAGATATTGGAATTATGCCCTGAAGGTATTTATGAAAAGCCCAGCTTGGGGTTTTTATTAGATATTGCGAGTTCTTATGTTTTTATAAGACTCCAAAAATTATTGCTTGTAAAGCAAGTGATCTTTTGAGTAAAACGGTATAAAACGTAATGACCAGCTTGTTTACAAATTTTGATTTCTGTTATGAACAATCAAAGTTTGTAATTAAGAAATGTTTATGTGTTATGTTTCATCAGTAAAATTATTAAATTCTTGATTAAAAGATTTGATAATTTACTTATGAAAGACCTTTTTGTAGTAAAAAGGCAAATCTATGATTTATGATTCTCTGTTAGTAGTTTCTAATTTTAAGAGAACCCTACACGCAGTTCAGACAAAATCTGGATAATGGTCCAGTGTAAGTATACTGTTATCAGTCGAAAACAGTATCTGAATATGTATGCCAGTATGAAAATGAACTGTGTTTAGGAGTTAAGCCAAGTAAGGTCTTAAAAAGAATGAAAAATCTCAATTTGAGAATTGGTCACCCTTTAAGGACTAAAATGTAAATATTTTGTCTTTAGGGGCCAAAATGCAATTCTGTGAAAAATTGTGGTTCGATAGATAAATTTGTAAATTTATGGAACTATGGATTTTTCTAGTTAGATTTCCTAGTTCAATTTAGTTTATGATGATTTTTAAATTTGGTTAACCTAGTTGGAGACCAAGGAATCAAGTTAGGTTTTGATTGGTTCAAAATTGACCAATCATTTGCCTACACTTGTACTTAAGGGAACCGGCCACATTAAGGGTTAATGAGCTGATATTTCGCTATTAAGGACCAATAGGCAAGGTATGAAAAATTTGAAGTTCATTAGAATTTGATACCACACAATTTTAACCTTGCCTAGTAAGCAAAGTAGTTTTGCATATTAAGCTATGTTGCATTTTGCAACTTTTATATTTAGCAAGTAAGGGCCGGCTACCTTATGATGAATTTCAAGAAGGATTATGATAGATTTTTCTTACTAATTATTCAAATTCAACTAAGCCAAGGATTGATTACAAAGTGTAGTCACCATAGTTATGTTAAAAACTAAGGAAGTAAACTAAGTTTGTTAACTTAGTTAGCCTAATTATTTTCTTCCAATTAATTCTTCATGGCCGGCCACCACTTAGTTCCAATAAGTAAATAAGCTACTCTTAGGAACTAATTTGCAGCTTTGAGATAATAGTTTTTCAAAAAGTTTGAGTGAATGACAAGTGTTGTATGTAGTGTAAGTGAACAAGCTTGCTTAGCTTGATTAAGGCAAGCTAGTGCTGCCACTTCATTGCCGTCTAACACAAGGTGAAGACGCCTAAGGTGTCTAGCTTGGATGAGTCAATAATTAGGCTTGGTTATGTGTCCACTAAGACCCTTCACAGCTGGCCACCTAAGGGGATTTGGAAGCAATATGCTGTCCATGGAAGCTAATAAGCAAAGCTAGGAATAAGAGAATTCAAAATGGAATTCCCTTTGTCATTCATTTATAAATACGTAGTGGAGTGATCAATTGCAAACCTTTAGACAATTAAACATTGGTTAGGCAGCTTCTTCTCTGGCTTTCTTCTCCTTAAGAGCCAAACATAAAGTGAAGAAGAAAAGCTGGAAATAGATTTCGGTTGATTGGTGTTGGTTTGGTGAGAAAGAATATCTCCAAAACTTTAAGCTAGAATTATTTTGTGAAGCTTGAGGTAAACTCCTCTAACCTCTAGTTTCATTTACGTTTTTGTTAGGAAGATTAAGAGTGTGATGTTATGTATAAATATGAGCTTATGATAAGCAAATTTAAGTACTATGCTTTATGTAGTTTTCGGTTTCGGTTATGCTAGTTTCAAATTAGGGTTTTATGAAAGTTTAAGATTTTTGGTTTGAAGAAGTTATATGAGTAAAAAATTGAAGGTATGTTTATGAAATGGTTAGGTAAAGCCTGCATGCTTGACTTAGGCTCACGGGGAATCCGTTTGAGGTAGTGTGCACGGTAGTTCACCTAAATCTCAAACGAACCAAAAACTGCCAGTTTCGGGTAAAACTGGACAGTAATTTTGAAAGCGATTTTTGAGGCCCTTAGAGGCCGAATCTTGAAAAGGTTAAAACTACAAAGTTGTAGAGAAGGGAAAATCCTAGGGGCCAACGCGGACAGTTTTTGAAAATAAGGCCTCTAAGACCTTCGTTTTTACAAAAACCCGAGACCTGTTTCAAGATTAAGAAAAATGGTCGAAGAATTTTCAAAGGTAGAAACAAGTATTTTAGGGTCAGATTTAAGTTTTAAGTTAAAAACAGAAGTTGTAGGAACCTTCAAGGTCTACAACTTTCATGAAGGAAATATTTTCAAATTCGAAACAGATTTGTTAGAAAAAGGATCAAATTTAAGGATTGATTTCAAATACAGTTTTCAGAATACGAGGTTTTAAAAAAAAAAAGTAAAGTTTTAAAGTTTATACTATGTTTTGATATTTTTATACTAAGATAAGTTAATAACTAGGGTTATGTTGGAATGTTGGTTAAATCCCCAACATCTTAAATTCTTACTTATGTTCTTTATTATAGCAGGGGATAACCTGCTATTGTGTCCGGATTTGGAGCGACACATTAGTGAATATAGTAATCGAGGTAAGTTCAAACCTCACCTACAGTATGGAAAATAGTAAATACTATTTTCAAGTATGATTGTTTTCATGTATATGCTATGATTTATATGTTGCCATGTTAAGCCATGTTTTGTCATGTTATGCCATGTTATGACAAGTCATGTATGTTATGTCAAGCTATGATATGTTATAATAAGATATGCCATGTGTATGTATATACTATGGTTGATATACATTATGAGATAGTGACATCATGAGGCATGTTCACTAATAAGATCACACGTAAAGATTCTTAGTCTTGGGAATGTAACCAGACTAAGACTAAACCGAGACAAGTAAGGTGTCGTACCAACCTCCTGTTGATGCAGGAGGATCATGTATGTTACAAGTTCAAGTTTATGATTATCAACCTCTCGTTGATGCGTGAGGGTAAAGTGATAATCAACCTTCCGTTGATGCGTGAAGGGTTATGTTCATGTTTTCCAGAATTGTTAAGGGCCTTGCAAACCCTGACGTTCTGAGGCTGGCAAGCTTTTGGTACGTACACAAGGGGCCCAAATGTTAAGCAAGATAATAAGTTCAAGTCAATAAGTGATCGTAAAAGATACATAATTGATCATAATTGGTTCATGCATAAGTTACACAATGTTGATTATGTTTTGTGAGATTATGTTTGTACTTGCTGGGCGAAAGCTCATCAGTATATTCCATACTGTAGGTAAATGCCTGCAGCTTTACTTGGTGGGCCATGGAAACAATGCAGCAAGTGAAGGGCGGTATGGGATACCACTACGCAAGTTTTTCCGCAAACTATTTAAATTATCAAGTTGTATATGTATGTTTTAAGGAATATGTACCATGTTACATATGTGATGTTTTTAAGTTGTGATCTTAAAATAAAGTTTAAAGAAGAAAAGAAAAATTTATTCTGAAATTTTCTGTAAGGTTAAGAATAAGGTTTAAGTTAATCAAGCAAGGTAACGGCCCACGTTTACATAGTCGGCCCTACGTGGACGGTCGGGGCGTTACAGTTTGGTATCAGAGCGGTATCCTGCCAGCCTACTTCACTCTGCTTCATATCGTTTCTACAAGTGCCCAAGTAAGTTAAGTTATTTTTTAGAATTAGTTAAGATATTACTTTTATAATGAGCATATTTCATCAATAGTTATACGAAGAATGATACCTATGATACTTTTAATTTTATGGGATGCATTGCCGCTATCCTAAAATTTCTATGATATATATGTGATGGATAAGTTTATGATGGGGTATGAAGAGATCATGATAAGTTATGATGTTTCCAAGAAAGGACATGATGAGATATGAATGAAGAAATGAGTGTTAGACATGTCGAGAATTAGAATTAGAAATTAGAAGATGGTTTGTTGCATGTGCAACCGAACCAAATTCTGCAAGAGCCTCATCTTGCAACTATGATAGCTAAGTTATGATGATAAGTGCTAGAGCAGCAATAAGAAATGTTTGGTAGTACCTTGACTCGGTGGTAATATCAAGGCAATGTACAAACAATAAGTTGGATGATGGCTCTCAGTATGATGACGAAATTAAGGATATGATTCCTTTGTAAGGGAAATTACACAATAATGGGAAGTTTTAGATATTCCTTAGAGTTATGATTATGCATTTGTGCTATATAGGAAATGCTGAAGGCACAAGAGAAATTTCTACTGGCTAACAAGTAGCTAGTTGATTTAAGGATACTTTTCACTGCATCACTCGAACAGTAATATGTTTTCAATAATACTATTTATTATTGTTTTCCATGATTAACTTGGAAAAGAAGATTCAAAGAAGTTATTTTATGTATGGTGCTTGATCTTATACTTATTAGAACCAACTCACGTTATGTTATGTTATGGGCCAAATCCTTGAGAAATAAAGTTCCAAGAAAGGGGCCATCATGAAAAGTAAAGGGCCGAAAACCTTGAGGAACAAAGTTCCAAGAAAGGGGCCATCATGAAAAGAAAAAGGGTTCTAATAATACAAGATTAACATTGTACCAGAGGATCCTCAGCTTCAGCTAAATTGAAAGAAAAATATTTTCAATACGATATATTCGCTGAGCCCTCAATTACAGTTAAAGAACAGTATCTTAAAAAAATAAGATACAATATACTTTTCAAGCATGGAAAAGCTATATGATATAATATGCTTTTCAAGTATGGCAGGTTAAATGATATACTTGCTAAGAAATTTATGTAGATAGTTCTTGTAATGCAGTGTGAAAGAATGAAAGTATGATGATAAGGATATAAAAGTATGCATGAAAGTATGAGGATAAGAATTATGATGATATAGAAATAAGATTATGGTTCTATATAAGAGACATGATCCCATTAAAGTATAAAAATGGGAACATGAACAAGTTACTATGGATCGATAGTGGATTTAAAGAAAAGCCACCTAGAAGTATACGAATTTTCGAGGACGAAAATTTCTTTAAGGAGGGTAGAATGTAATACCCGGAATTTTGATGAACCTATGATTTCCTTTTAAATAAGGAAAATCAAAAGTTTGAATCTAGTATGTCGATATGAAACTCATGATCTGAGTAGAATATCAGTTTATGTGTGAGTTCTCGTTTAATTAGCTACGAGACTCAACAATAGTTTGCTTAAGTCAAGCATGTGACCTTTTGAGGAAAAAGGGCAAAATGATAATTTATGATTTTATGTTGGTCAAAGTTTGACCGAAAAAGTCAAAGTTGACCAAAAAGTCAAAGGTTGACCAGGAAAGTCAAATAGATGAAGGTGCTGAGATACGGCGAAGCAGTATGGGATTTGTAATGACTAGAATTTCCCAACGTCATAATGTTTTGTATAGATATTGGAATTATGCCCTGAAGGTATTTATGAAAAGCCCAGCTTGGGGTTTTTATTAGATATTGCGAGTTCTTATGTTTTTATAAGACTCCAAAAATTATTGCTTTGTAAAGCAAGTGATCTTTTGAGTAAAACGGTATAAAACGTAATGACCAGCTTGTTTACAAATTTTGATTTCTGTTATGAACAATCAAAGTTTGTAATTAAGAAATGTTTATGTGTTATGTTTCATCAGTAAAATTATTAAATTCTTGATTAAAAGATTTGATAATTTACTTATGAAAGACCTTTTTGTAGTAAAAAGGCAAATCTATGATTTATGATTCTCTGTTAGTAGTTTCTAATTTTAAGAGAACCCTACACGCAGTTCAGACAAAATCTGGATAATGGTCCAGTGTAAGTATACTGTTATCAGTCGAAAACAGTATCTGAATATGTATGCCAGTATGAAAATGAACTGTGTTTAGGAGTTAAGCCAAGTAAGGTCTTAAAAAGAATGAAAAATCTCAATTTGAGAATTGGTCACCCTTTAAGGACTAAAATGTAAATATTTTGTCTTTAGGGGCCAAAATGCAATTCTGTGAAAAATTGTGGTTCGATAGATAAATTTGTAAATTTATGGAACTATGGATTTTTCTAGTTAGATTTCCTAGTTCAATTTAGTTTATGATGATTTTTAAATTTGGTTAACCTAGTTGGAGACCAAGGAATCAAGTTAGGTTTTGATTGGTTCAAAATTGACCAATCATTTGCCTACACTTGTACTTAAGGGAACCGGCCACATTAAGGGTTAATGAGCTGATATTTCGCTATTAAGGACCAATAGGCAAGGTATGAAAAATTTGAAGTTCATTAGAATTTGATACCACACAATTTTAACCTTGCCTAGTAAGCAAAGTAGTTTTGCATATTAAGCTATGTTGCATTTTGCAACTTTTATATTTAGCAAGTAAGGGCCGGCTACCTTATGATGAATTTCAAGAAGGATTATGATAGATTTTTCTTACTAATTATTCAAATTCAACTAAGCCAAGGATTGATTACAAAGTGTAGTCACCATAGTTATGTTAAAAACTAAGGAAGTAAACTAAGTTTGTTAACTTAGTTAGCCTAATTATTTTCTTCCAATTAATTCTTCATGGCCGGCCACCACTTAGTTCCAATAAGTAAATAAGCTACTCTTAGGAACTAATTTGCAGCTTTGAGATAATAGTTTTTCAAAAAGTTTGAGTGAATGACAAGTGTTGTATGTAGTGTAAGTGAACAAGCTTGCTTAGCTTGATTAAGGCAAGCTAGTGCTGCCACTTCATTGCCGTCTAACACAAGGTGAAGACGCCTAAGGTGTCTAGCTTGGATGAGTCAATAATTAGGCTTGGTTATGTGTCCACTAAGACCCTTCACAGCTGGCCACCTAAGGGGATTTGGAAGCAATATGCTGTCCATGGAAGCTAATAAGCAAAGCTAGGAATAAGAGAATTCAAAATGGAATTCCCTTTGTCATTCATTTATAAATACGTAGTGGAGTGATCAATTGCAAACCTTTAGACAATTAAACATTGGTTAGGCAGCTTCTTCTCTGGCTTTCTTCTCCTTAAGAGCCAAACATAAAGTGAAGAAGAAAAGCTGGAAATAGATTTCGGTTGATTGGTGTTGGTTTGGTGAGAAAGAATATCTCCAAAACTTTAAGCTAGAATTATTTTGTGAAGCTTGAGGTAAACTCCTCTAACCTCTAGTTTCATTTACGTTTTTGTTAGGAAGATTAAGAGTGTGATGTTATGTATAAATATGAGCTTATGATAAGCAAATTTAAGTACTATGCTTTATGTAGTTTTCGGTTTCGGTTATGCTAGTTTCAAATTAGGGTTTTATGAAAGTTTAAGATTTTTGGTTTGAAGAAGTTATATGAGTAAAAAATTGAAGGTATGTTTATGAAATGGTTAGGTAAAGCCTGCATGCTTGACTTAGGCTCACGGGGAATCCGTTTGAGGTAGTGTGCACGGTAGTTCACCTAAATCTCAAACGAACCAAAAACTGCCAGTTTCGGGTAAAACTGGACAGTAATTTTGAAAGCGATTTTTGAGGCCCTTAGAGGCCGAATCTTGAAAAGGTTAAAACTACAAAGTTGTAGAGAAGGGAAAATCCTAGGGGCCAACGCGGACAGTTTTTGAAAATAAGGCCTCTAAGACCTTCGTTTTTACAAAAACCCGAGACCTGTTTCAAGATTAAGAAAAATGGTCGAAGAATTTTCAAAGGTAGAAACAAGTATTTTAGGGTCAGATTTAAGTTTTAAGTTAAAAACAGAAGTTGTAGGAACCTTCAAGGTCTACAACTTTCATGAAGGAAATATTTTCAAATTCGAAACAGATTTGTTAGAAAAAGGATCAAATTTAAGGATTGATTTCAAATACAGTTTTCAGAATACGAGGTTTTAAAAAAAAAAAGTAAAGTTTTAAAGTTTATACTATGTTTTGATATTTTTATACTAAGATAAGTTAATAACTAGGGTTATGTTGGAATGTTGGTTAAATCCCCAACATCTTAAATTCTTACTTATGTTCTTTATTATAGCAGGGGATAACCTGCTATTGTGTCCGGATTTGGAGCGACACATTAGTGAATATAGTAATCGAGGTAAGTTCAAACCTCACCTACAGTATGGAAAATAGTAAATACTATTTTCAAGTATGATTGTTTTCATGTATATGCTATGATTTATATGTTGCCATGTTAAGCCATGTTTTGTCATGTTATGCCATGTTATGACAAGTCATGTATGTTATGTCAAGCTATGATATGTTATGATAAGATATGCCATGTGTATGTATATACTATGGTTGATATACATTATGAGATAGTGACATCATGAGGCATGTTCACTAATAAGATCACACGTAAAGATTCTTAGTCTTGGGAATGTAACCAGACTAAGACTAAACCGAGACAAGTAAGGTGTCGTACCAACCTCCTGTTGATGCAGGAGGATCATGTATGTTACAAGTTCAAGTTTATGATTATCAACCTCTCGTTGATGCGTGAGGGTAAAGTGATAATCAACCTTCCGTTGATGCGTGAAGGGTTATGTTCATGTTTTCCAGAATTGTTAAGGGCCTTGCAAACCCTGACGTTCTGAGGCTGGCAAGCTTTTGGTACGTACACAAGGGGCCCAAATGTTAAGCAAGATAATAAGTTCAAGTCAATAAGTGATCGTAAAAGATACATAATTGATCATAATTGGTTCATGCATAAGTTACACAATGTTGATTATGTTTTGTGAGATTATGTTTGTACTTGCTGGGCGAAAGCTCATCAGTATATTCCATACTGTAGGTAAATGCCTGCAGCTTTACTTGGTGGGCCATGGAAACAATGCAGCAAGTGAAGGGCGGTATGGGATACCACTACGCAAGTTTTTCCGCAAACTATTTAAATTATCAAGTTGTATATGTATGTTTTAAGGAATATGTACCATGTTACATATGTGATGTTTTTAAGTTGTGATCTTAAAATAAAGTTTAAAGAAGAAAAGAAAAATTTATTCTGAAATTTTCTGTAAGGTTAAGAATAAGGTTTAAGTTAATCAAGCAAGGTAACGGCCCACGTTTACATAGTCGGCCCTACGTGGACGGTCGGGGCGTTACATAAACATGGCGGAGCACATCTCGAAAATATGCCGCCAGAGCAACACTTCGATTACCTTCACAGATGACGAAGCGGATCGGTTGCTCCACCCCCACAACGACGCATTGGTCGGCGAGATCCGAGTAGCCGACAACGTGATACGCCGCGTCCTCGTCGACAACGGAAGTTCTGCCGATGTGATGTTCATGGACGCGTTCGTAAGGTTGAAGATTGACGGGGCTGTCCTGACACCCGCTCAGACGCCGCTTTACAGATTTGCCGGCAACTGTGTGCACGCCGCTGGCACAGTTCGTCTCCCGGTCACGATCGGAGACGGTCCGGAGAGGGTGACCAGGATGGTAGAATTCATCGTAGTGGATCGACCATCGGTCTACAATGTCATCCTTGGTCGGCCGACCCTTAACGCGCTTAAGGCAGTGGTCTCGACCTACCACCTGGCCATGAAGTTCCCCGTCGGCGAGGGAGTTGGCATCTTCCGTGGGAACCAGGAGGGGGCCCGGAAGTGCTACATGGAGGCTGTAAACAAGGTGTGCCGGACCCCCGCTCCAGCCGTGGTGGCCACCATCATTGCTATTGATGAGGCCACTGTCTCCGACGAAGCGGTCGCGCGCCTAGACGACCTCGACCCCCGACTTCCGGAGGAGGAGATCCGGGCTTACCCCGGTGAGGCGCTAGTCCAATTTGTGCTGGACCCTGATTTCCCTGAGAAGATCGTGATGCTCGGTTCGAGGCTGGAGCCGAGCACCCGAGAAGCGCTCGAGAATACGCTCCGGGAGCACAAGGACGTGTTTGCCTGGTCGCACGAGGACATGCCTGGGATTGACCCAACCGTGATGTGCCACCACTTAAACGTCAATCCTAGGCATAAGCCCGTGACTCAGAGGAGGAGGGCCTTCAACCCGGAGCGATACGAGGCCATAAACGCAGAGGTGCAGAAGCTGTTGGCGGCCAAGTTCATCCGGGAGGTAGCCTACCCAGAGTGGTTGGCCAATGTTGTCCTGGTCAAGAAGGCCTCGGGGAAGTGGCGCGTATGCATAGACTACACAGACTTGAACAAAGCTTGCCCGAAGGATTGCTTCCCCCTCCCCCGGATAGACCAACTCGTTGACGCGACCGCGGGACACGAGTTGTTAAGCTTCATGGACGCGTACTCAGGGTACAACCAAATACCCATGAGCAGAGCTGACCAAGCGAAGACAGCATTCACCACCGACCGAGGGTTGTATTGCTACCGGGTCATGCCGTTCGGATTGAAGAACGCCGGGGCAACCTACCAGCGGCTAATGAACAAAATGTTCGCTCCGCTGATAGGAAGGCCCATGGAGGTATACGTGGATGACATGTTGGTAAAGAGCCGGCTCGTCTCCGACCACGTCAAGGACCTGCAGGGATGCTTCGCCATCCTTCGCCAATACGGGATGAAGCTCAACCCCGCAAAGTGCGCTTTCGGGGTAGAATCAGGGAAATTCCTTGGGTTCATGGTCAATCACCGAGGAATCAAGGTCAACCCCGTCAAGGTCCAGACCGTGTTGGACCTGCAGCCCCCAAGGACGACCAAGGAAATTCAGAGGCTCACGGGGATGATCGCAGCCCTTTCTCGGTTTGTGTCCAGGTCGACGGACAAGTGCACCCCTTTCTTCCAGACACTAAAGGCCAAAGGCAAGCCCGCCTGGGACGACAGATGTCAGGCTGCCTTCCTCGCCCTAAAGGCGTACTTAGCAACCCCGCCGCTGCTGTCGAAGCCACTCCCCGGGGAGGTGTTATATCTCTACCTTGCTGTCTCGGACAGGGCCGTGAGCGCCGTCCTGATCCGAGAGGAAGACAAGATACAGCATCCCGTTTACTACAGCAGCAAGGCCTTCCAGGGGGCCGAAGAAAGGTACCCTCCCTTGGAAAAACTCGCGTTGGCATTGGTTTCATCGGCCCGCAAACTGCGCCCCTATTTTCAAGGACACCCTATCCGTGTCCCAACCAGCTACCCACTCCGCCAAGTTTTGTAAAACCCCGAGCTGTCGGGACGGATCACGAAGTGGGCCATAAAGCTCGGGGAGTTCGATATAGAATACATCCCCCGAACCGCTGTCAAAGCCCAGGCATTGGCCGACTTCGTAGCCGAGTTCACGGAGCTCCCCGAAGTTGACCATTCGTTCTCGGGAGACACGGGGGCCGTGCCAGCCAAGGAGGACCGAGCAGCCGAGCAGGATTCGGCAGCCGAGCAGCAACCTTCATCCCCAGATGTGGACGAAAGCTGGAAGTTGTTCGTAGACGGCTCCTCCTGCTCGGGGGGCTCCGGAGCGGGCCTCGTGCTGGTAAGCCCGGACGAGTACAAGACCAGCCAAGCATTGCGCTTCAATTTCAAAGCATCCAACAACGAAGCAGAGTACGAGGCAGTCATAGCCGGGCTCGAGCTTGCCCGAGAACTCGGGGTGCAGGATGTTGAAATATTCAGCGACTCTATGCTGGTAGTCAACCAGATCGTAGGGGAGTTCCAGGCAAAAGAGGAGCGGATGGCAGATTACTTGAGGAAGGTGAAATCCCTTCTTGCTCAGTTCAAGAGCCATCGACTAACGAGAATCCCGCGTGCCGAGAACGTGGAAGCGGACGCCCTCGCCCGACTAGCCTCCGGGAGCGATCTTGAAGGCACTGTCTCCTTCCCCATTTTGAGATTGGACCAGCCGAGTATTGGGCGCGAAGAGCAGGTTCTGCACGCCGAGAACACCACAACTTGGATGGAGCCGATTATCCGGTTTCTAGCCGAGTCCAGACTTCCTGAAAACCGAGAAAAAGCCCGACGGGTGAGAAACACGTCAACCCGATACACGTTGATCAATGGGAAACTCTATCGCCGAGGGCATTCCGCACCCTACCAACGGTGTGTGGGGCCGTCTGAAGCCGAGTATATCATGAAGGAGATACACAGCGGGGTCTGCGGGAACCACTCGGGGGGGAGAGCCTTGGCGTTCAAATGTCTGCGACAGGGGTACTACTGGCCGACCATGGGCAAAGACGCAAGGGAATTCTCCCAGAAGTGCTTGAAATGCCAGCAATTCGCCTACTCTATCGAGTCTCACCCCGAGAAGCTCACCTCGGTGGTATGCGCTTGGCCATTCGCCAAGTGGGCCATCGACCTGATCGGGCCACTCCCTATGGCCCGATCGCAACTTCGATATTGTATTGTAGCGATAGACTACCTCACGAAGTGGGTCGAGGTGGAGCCCTTGGCGCAGCAGACGGAGGCGAAATGCACAAGCTTCCTATGGAAAAGCATAATCTGCCGGTTTGGACTCCCCCACACCGTGGTCACGGACAACGGGAAGCAATTTGGGAACAAATTCGATGCGCTCTGCGAGGAGTACAGGATCAAGAAGGTGTTCTCTTCTCCCGGGCATCCTCAATCTAATGGGCAGGTGGAAGCGGCCAACAAGACTATCAAGGAGAATCTGAAGAAGAATCTCGAGAAGCACAAGGGGGCTTGGATTGACGAGTTGCCTCGGGTACTTTGGGCGTATCGTACCACTAGGCGCGCGGCCACCGGAGAGACCCCCTTTGCGATGGCCTTCGGGGTGGAGGCCGTCATTCCAGTCGAGGTCGGGTTGCCGAGCTTCAGGACCGAGAACTATGATGAAGAGGCCAACACCGATCAGATGCTACCTGAGCTCGACTTAGTGGAGGAGAAGCGCGAGCAAGCCCTGATTCGAACCGTGGCTCGCAATCAAGTCGTAGCCAGGTATTACAACAAGAAGTTCCGACCAAGGATCTTCCGAGTGGGGGACCTGGTGATGAAGAGGGTGCTCGTTCAGGAGCCCGGTCTCGGCTCTTTTGGCCCAAAGTGGGACGGGCCCTACCGGATCACGGAAATTGTCCGGCCGGAACATACCGGCTAACCGACCACGAGGACAAGCCTCTCGGCCATCCATGGAATGCCGACCACCTGAAGCGCTTCTACCAATAGTTTTAAATTGTTTTCTTTTTTAAGACTCGATTGAAGTTCCTGTAAGGGCCCGATTATTTATTGATTATCCCATTCTCTTGATGAATACTAATGTCTCGTACGATGACGGAAAAACTCCCGTGGTTCCCGGACCACGGAGTTAGGTCCCATGACCGGGCACTCACCAACAAGCGTGCCCGACCAGGACCCAACTTTTATAACTCCCGTGGTTCTCGGACCACGGAGTTAGGTCCCATGACCGGGCACTCACCAATAGGGGTGCCCGACCAGGACCCAACTTTCATAACTCCCGTGGTTCTCGGACCAAGGACCAAGGGAGTGCTCGGCTAAGACCGACCAGAACCAAGGTTGAAATTGGGCGAATCACGCCCAAACCAACCAGGGGGGGAAGGCATACAAGAAAAACAAAGGCGGTAACTGCAAAAATAATCTTGTCATTATATATTAATTGTCAAAAGGAGGGGGATACAAATTGGGCACCCCCTAACCCAAAAAAAAAAAAAAATAAATAAATCAATCAAAGCTGGCCGGGCAGGGAGAAGTTGCCTGACAGAGGGGATTTCTCGGGCTCCTCGGGACGTGTAAGACCCGCCTGCTCGGGAAGTGGTTGCTCGGGCTGATCCGGCTCATCAAGGATGACCACGAGCTGGTCCGGCTGCACTGGAGCAGGAGCGGCACCAGACACCTCGCCTTCTTCCACGGCGTCAGCAGTGGTGGTCTCCTCTGACTCCGCTGGAACGAACGACCAATCCACTCCGACTAAGGATGGGTTGGCCGCCCGGAACCCGGCCCTCATGTCCCGCATGCCTTCCTGGTACTCGGTTACCAGACGGGAACTGAAGTCCTCCGAGCCCAGGAAGTCCTCGACGGCCTACACCCTTGCCTCCTCGAGAGTAGCGGGCAGAGCGACTTCCAAGTAGCGGACATGCTCGGCCCGAGCCGCGGCAAGCTCGCTTTGCGCTTGCTGGAGTGCGGACTCCAGCCCTTGCCGGGCAGATTCTGCCACAATGGCGCTGTTCTCTGACGCCCGGGCCTTCTCCTCTGCTGCCCGAGCCTTCTCCTCCGCCACCTTCGCGGCTGCGACCGCCGCGTCCTTGGCTTCTCTCGCCTCCTTCTCGGCGTTCCGCGCGCTCTGAGCGCCCAGCTCCGCCAGGTTGATCTCGTCCTGCATCCTCATGGACTGTGCCCTCGCGGCAGAGTTCCCGGCAAATGCGAGACATAACGCCTGCAAAGTTGGGCGGTTAAAAAGGAAAGGAGAACGGAGAGGAAGAGGAGAAAAGAAGAAGAGAAGATCCTACCTCGATCAACTTGGCAACGCAATCCCCGGTAGCCTCCGCAGCGTCAGAGCGCTTGGATGACTCGGCCACCTCGACGGACAGCCCGTTGTAGAACTTGGAAACAAGTGCTCTATGGGCCGAGCAATCCTCCCGGCGGGCGCGTAAGGCGGGTGGAGGCGGCAGCCTATCCTCACGCGGGCGCACGGAGCGTGAATCGGGCCGCGAATCGGAGCGATCAGGGCGCGGGTCGGATCGAGAAGATGGGCGCTCCTCGGCGCGAGGAGCGCGGGTGTCACTCTTCTCGGCTGTTCGGCTACTTGGTGCAGGCGGCACACTTCTCGGCAGCGCCTGGACCACCGTAGCTGGAGGTGGCCTGCTCTGCACAGGACCAGCCGAGGACTCGGCCCTCCCCTTGCCTTTCTTCGCCATCTTCTGCAGACGGGCAATCCTCTCCTCCTCCGTCGGCCGCTTGGTCCCCCTCCTGTCGGCCATAGGTTCTGCAAAGAAAAAGAGTCAGTCAGTGGCCCTGCAAGACGAAGTTCATCAATGCTCGGATGGGCTGTCGCCGACCTTCTATCCGCAAACCCCTAGCGGGGTAGAGCCCACTGATAACCCGGCCCAGATCCTCGTCGGCGATCCTCGGACCAAAGGATTCAGAAGACGGATCACCGGGGGATGGCCGAGAGGGGGCTTCGGCTGTCGTCACGGGAGCACCATCCGTCCGAGCACGGTAGTGGACGGAGGGCTCGGGCATGCGTATAATAGTAACGCGCCCCTGAGCCTCCCGGGTGCTACTCGGCTGGCCGGCTGTCGATGACGAGCCTATCCAGCCAAACTCCCGGAGGCTGTCCGGCCTTAGCAGCCAGCTCTGACTTCGCTCGGACTCAGCGAGCTCGTAAAGTGACTCTACCATCTTCCGTTGCACCTCGGGAATATGCGGGGCCCGAGTCCACACATAGCCCCTCCTGAAGACCACGGGAACCCTCTCGGCGCGGGGTAGTTGGGCCCGAGCGAGCTGCTCGTGCAGCCATCGGCCCCCGGCATAAAACCACAAGTGCTTGAATTGTTTGTTCGAGTCCGGGCACATGCCGATGAATGACCCCTTGAAGCTCTGGAAGTAGTAGAACCCCGTAGAAGACGGCGCCGACTTCATGCGGTAGAAATTTTGGAAGGCCCGGAAGGGCATCACCGCCGCATAGTTCTTCGCCCAAAGGACGTAGCAACTGATCAACACCCTGTAGGCGTTTGCGTTCAGCTACGCCGGGGCCACGTTGAGCCGTGTTAGTACTCGCCGCATGAATGGGTTGAGAGGTAATCGCAACCCGGCGCGGAAGTACTCGGCCAGAAGGGTGACGTACCCTGGTGGTGCCCGGGACGGCAGATCGTCCTCGCCCGGGGCCCTCAGCTCGACGTCTTCGAGGATCTGGAAGTCACGCCGGAGTGCCGCAAGGTACTTCGGAGTCACGGCCGAGGTATAGTAGTCGGCCGAGAAGACGGGCAAGCCTTCCGCCAAGCGGGTCATCTCCTGGTCGGACCGGCGGTATACTCGGCAGTCGTTGACGCGTAGTGGTCGGCTAGCCGGCTGGCTTCGGAACTGGCACGGCTCCCCTGCCGGCCCCGAGCTCGCCGAGCTCTCTGACCCATCTCGGCCTGACGTGCTCGCTGAGCCAGCCGAACGCTCCGGAGCACCCCCCTCTGTTGGCGGGGCGTCTGTTGAAGCAGACCGGGCGGTAGAGGACTGACCCAGTTCTCGGATGAACTGGCTGTCCGGGAGCGTGCTCGGACCCACCTGTAGAATCTCATTCAACCGAGCAGCCCCCTCCTGCTGGTTGGTCGGCGTGGTCGGCTCATCCGAAAATCCCAACAGTTGGTCAGGTGTAGCCTCGAACGAGCTGGAGGTGCTGCTGTCAGTACTCGACGAGCCTGAGATCCCCATAATCTCCACGTCCCCGGATAAAGAGGGGTTCTCGGAATCTGTTAAGTCACTCATAATTAGAAAATAACAAGATGGTATACCTTCTCGGCTGTTCTCTGTCCTCTCGGCGTCCTTAAAAGTGTCTGTCGTTCTCGGAAGTCCTCGGCAGCTCTCGGAATTGAAACTTTCGCTGGAAAATGCGTGCGCCCCCTTCCCCTCACCCCTATTTATAGCAGGGGGGCTCGAGGACTCGAAGGGGCGCGACTCCCGGGGTGATTTTTCGGTTTCCCGCCAATCCTGCACTTAGTTCGAATTTCGAAATTCGAACTTCGCCGCCTCGTCTTCCCGCCATTTGTGCCACGTGTCCCATGACCGAGCGACATGTGGCGGGTAGCGCCACCTGTCTCCACGTCAGCATGATCGCTGGCAAATACGGCTCGCTATTGACGGTGTCCGAGCAGCGCCATAGCCTACCGTGCCGAGCAGCTCCGGTCATCGATTTTAAGGGCCGAGCAGAGCACCCCTGTCCAGAGTCCGACCAGAGGTGCTGGGGGGGCTTATGTTGATGGCTAAATCGGGACCGACCGAGCATCCACCGCAGGGAAGGATCGCCGGCTTCGCCACGCAACGCGTCCGAGAACTTTCCTGAGCAGAGAAGCCTCAGCTGGGCGACCACACTATAAATTCCCGGATTCTCCCCTTACAAGTCTCCTTCGCCATTCCGAGGAGCCGAGAAGGTCGACCAAGGCACCAACCTATTCCGAGGAGCCGAGAAGGCCGACCGACCCCCCTACCATCCCGAGGAGCCGAGAAGGCCGACCAAGATACCACTTGACGGATCCCCCTCGCGTGCCAGGAGGGCACCTAGGGGACCGGGCTCCGGCACACGTATCGTCATCATTGCACGGTACCCTGCCCCTGACACGAGTTACATCGCCGCCTGCCGCTGCCGGCTCTGACACCTGCGGTGACAAGATGGATACCTGCTGTACTCTCATGTCAGGGGCAGGCGGCGTCAGTTTCCTCGACTCGGGCGCCCGGGCTGGATGGAACACCTATAAATAAGAAAGAGGCTCCTTGTTTCAAGTACGATCATTTTCACCTTCTAGAGCTCTGCCTCTCCACTTGCTCATCAGTTCCCCGGCTGACTTAAGCATCGGAGTGCCCACGGCAGACACCACACCGGTGTCCCCCGTCACCCCGAGGTGCTTCATTTTGCAGGTGCTTCACGGCAGAGCAGCTGACGGATCGAAGCCCGACCACCCGACCACATTGGGTGTTGGTGCCGGAACCATTTTTGGCATCAACACTCTCCATCACGCTGCCATGAGAGGTCGAATTGACGTGATTAAGCTGTTGATCGGTGCGAGAAAGGAGTCAGTTTTGGAAGTGATGCCTGATGGACAAACAGTACTGCACTTGTGTGTTAGATACAACCATTTGGAGGCTCTCAACGTGTTGGTCGGATCGAAAATTGCATACGAGAACTGCCGGTTCCTCAACTCCAAAGAGCCCACTGATGGGAATACTACTATGCATTTAGCTCTGATGCTAAAGCAAATTGAGGTAAGTATCAGGGAACTTATTATTTCATCTTAGGAAAAATTCTTATTTTGAATATGTGGAATTTATTTTTATTTATTTTAATTTAGAAAATTTATCTACTATAGGTGATTTATTAGCATTAGGCAACTTATACCTGGCTTTTATATATAGGAAGTTGTATTTATATGGAAGTCATTCATGGCACTTCTTACTATAGTGAACTTTTCTTTTCATTCGTAGTCCGTGTACATAAGCATATACACATTAAATATCTTTGTGTGTCTTCTTTGATTTTTGTTTTATTTTTTTCTTACTTAATTTCTGCAATAAGTTTCTTTATATCCAATCAAAGGTCTATCTGATGGCACCTAATCTATATTTTTGTTTCTTTGTAGTTTTTATTTTTAGAGTTAGATACAAATGTTATTAAAAATCTTAAAGGAAGAAAAACTATTGTTATTCTTGTAATAACCGAAATTTTTACGGACTCATGATTTCTTTGTATGTAAAGAAATTTAAGTTCATGCTATGTGTTTATGTGATGTTTCATGAAAATTATGAATATCAATGTGAAATTCATAATTTTATTATTAGTAAATGTTTGAGTCCTCGTTTAATTAGCTATGAGATTCAATAAATAGTTTGCTTAGTCAAGCATGAGGCCTTTAAAAGAAAAAGGTAGAATAAGAATTTATGATTTTTTTCCGATCAAAGTTTGACCGGAATAATTCAAGGCATGATTATGACGGTACTACAGTATAGCAAGCAGTATGGAAATCATACTACGAAAAACCATCATCACAGAAAAAAATGTAAAAAGAAGATTCGAGAACACTCCAGAAAATCAAACACATTATTTAGGACAATAAGAGCTAAGAAGCTTTAAGTCCTAAGAAAAACCTACACACAGCCCAGTTAAATGCAGATGAATTCTGGACTGTGGTTCAGTATGACAATACTGTTATTAGTTGAAAACAGTATTTGTAGTATCTGCATTAATATGAAAATTGACTACATATTAAGAGGAAAGCCAAACGGAGCCCTAATGGGAGGACACCTCATCTAGGATAAATATGTGAATTTTGGGATTTTTGAAAAATTAGAAGAAATTGGTGGTAGTTTTTGATTGGATAACTAAATGGATGATCATGAAAAGATTACTTGGCCACCAAGGACCCATAATGGCCGGCCACCTCAAGGGACTCTTTAGCAAATATTTTTCTTTTGGGGCTAGATATGCAATTTTAGGAATAAAATAATTCTATAAAGAAATTAATTTTCACCTATAAATAGGTGATGGTGGGGAGGGTGTTAGACTATTTTTATTTAGTGCCACCCCAAAACTCTGGCTCATTTCCGACTCAACTCTCTCCTTCTTACCCTAGGAGCCAAAGCCAAAGAGAAAGAAAAAAAATTTTAAGTGGCCGGTTGCACTAGTACAGAATGTGGATACCACGACGGTTTTTAACCGTCGTGGTAACATTTCCACGACGGTTTTCTAACCGTCGTGGAATCCAGGGTCGTGGAATCTTTTTAGATTCCACGACGTTTTTTACCCGTCGTGGAATAGGCAAAAAATAGGGCCTAAATGTGCACATTTAAGAACATACCACGACGGTTCTACGAAAAAAACCGTCGTGATAGGCGGACCTACCAAGATTGTTTTTTTTTAAAAACCATCGTGGTAGGTCCGCCTATCACGACAGTCCGAAAAACTGTCGTGGTAGGGTCCGCCGGAAAAAAAAATTTTGTGAATTCATTTCATTTCCCATGGGTGGCAAATCCGGAAAATTTATCTCACAAAATCAACATTTTTTATGGAAAATTCCCAAATCCATGCCTTACCCAATCAATTTTAAAGCAATCCAAATCACAACGACAATCAACAATCACCGAAAAGACGGATTTTAGACATTTTTCTACAAAAAATTCCCAAGTCAACATTTTAGAAGGAACATTGTGGATTTTTGACATTTTGGACGGAAATTTCACAATCAACAACCACAATCAACAAGATCAACATTTTGGACGGAAAATTCCCAAATCCGTGCCTTACCCAAGCAAGATACATTTCAACTTACTGGATTGTCGAGTGTGGGTACGGGCGGAGTGCTAAAGAATGTAGGGGATAGAGGAATAGCGGCGAGAGGGATAGGGAAAAATGCTCGGAGTTAGAGAGAGAGGGAGGAATGGCGGCTAGAGAGAGAGGGAAAAAGGCTCGGAGTTAGATAGAGAAAGAGCAATGGCGGCGAGAATGTAGAGAGGGAGCGGAGAAAGATAAATGGAGGGAGGATATGGGCGACTTTGGGTTTGGAGTTAGAGTTTGTATTAGAGAGTGAAAAAGTCTCGGAATGTAATGGGGTGAGAAAGATGGTGTTTTTTTGGGTTTTAATATACGCTCCAAAAAGTTGAACAATTTCAAAAATTTTCAAAATTCCCGCATTCATACCTATCACGACGGTTTTTTGAAAAACCGTCGTGGTAGGATGAAAATTTTAAAAAAACAAATTTTTGAATTTTTTGACCTACCACGACTGTTTTTTCCAAAAACCGTCGTGGTAGGTCAAAAAATTCAAAATTTTTTTTTTTGAAAAATTCCCTCCTTCGTACCTACCACGACGGTTTCTGGAAGATTCATTCTTCCACAACGGTTTTTGGAAACCGTCGTGGTAGCTAATTTTAAATTTTTTTTAAAAAAAATTCAACGACAGGTTTTTTTTTTAATTAAAAAAATTTTTTTATTAAAATTTTAGTTGAGATACCACGACGGTTTTCTATAACCGTCGTGGAAGCATGGTCTTCCACGACAGTTTTCTATAACCGTCGTGGAAGCTTCGGCTTCCACGACGGTTTTCGGAAACCCTGTTCCGCTCCGTGTTTTCCACGACGGTTTTTTAAAAAACGGTCGTGAAAGCTCTGTCGTGGAATCTACATTTTGTAGTAGTGTTGTGTGTAAGTTAGGTGAGGAAGAAAATTTTCCAATCCAAGGAGTAGATCCATGACAGTAAAAAACCGTCATGTAATCCACAGTTTTTACTAGTGATATTTAAGGACCATGGTTTGGAAAATTCGACTCCATCAGCAGTAACCTGAGATCATAATGACGTTGCTCACAAGAAATCAACAACTAATCATCAAAAGGCAAAGCCAGAAACTGGTTCGGGTTCCTGAAATACAAAGGAGATTGGATGGAAGACAAACGAGGCTCTGTCATGATTGTGTCTACGGTGATTGCAACCATGACATACCAAACTGCCATCAATCCACCAGGCGGAATTTGGCAGGATACCATAGTCGACGAAAAGAGCGGTATTTATAATTGCAGCAAAGAAGATATGTTCTTTTCTGTAACCTCAATTCAAGGGCCTTCCGATTTGGGATTGTACACAGCTTTCATGGTTTGCAATAGCATTTCTTTCTCCGCGTCGCTCAGCATCATTCTTCAGATGATCAGTGGTGTCCATATGAAAAACGAGTTCTTTATGCTCCTTCTAACTCTCACAATGTGGTGGTGTCGGCACTGGATGTTGTTGCTTGCTTTCATCATTTTGTTCCATGCCGTACGATTTTTATATTGGATTGTGAAGAAGCTATGGCGCAAGTATGAAGCAATGATGGAGGGAGGGATGCCCACACACCCCCCCCCCCCCCCCCCCCCCCCACACCCCAAAAAAAAAACTTTTTTTGTTATTTTTATACCATTATTATCGTCATTATTTTATTTATTAGTATTATTGCTTATATAGTGTTAGATTTTCACTATTTTACCGTGAGTAAAATATTGCTATCTTTGTAGGATGTAAAATGTTGCTAAATAATTTCGCTCTTTTTAAGACTAGATAAGTTCTTTAAATTCAAACTAATGTAAAGTTTGTTAGTGTGGTGTACAAGTTTAGCAGGTAGCTTAAGAGCAGAGTAAATCATTTAATCTTTTTTCCCGACTCAAGTTTTTCCTTTCATGCTTTACTAGACAAGGTATTTACTGAGTGATCAATTTAATTCCTTTGCATATATAAGGAGATTAGATTTTATTTTCTGGAAGTTGCTTTAATTATTATTTTTATTAGCTCCTTTGCATATTAGTTTTTTTTTTTTCCAAAAAAATATAAATGGAGGAGTAGCCAACACAGGTTTCTAGAGGAAAAATTGGTTTCTACTTACCAAGGGAAATAATTAGATTAATGTTTTGTCAATTAAAAAAATTTAGGATACTTTTACCGACGAAATTGTTTTGCTGTGTAAAAAATCAATAATTAGTTATATGATATGTGTTTCACGCCTGTAAAATAGACAAACAAAGCAAAACAATAATAAAAAAATACATAAAAATAAATAAAATATAAAAAATCTACAAGACGATGATGTGAAAATATGTGGCAACCACGTTGCTATCATATGATAAGCAAGGAAGTCATTACCAAAAAAAAGCATTGGCTCGTTTAAATATGAGTAAGAAATGAGTTTGTTTGACAAAATTTATGTCTTTACTTTTGGTGACAAGTAAAAGAACAAAAGTAAAAAATGTGACCTTTTATTCTAAGTGTTTGGGTCCACATTTTGAAAAGTGCTTAATGCTTCAAAATGGTTTTTAAAATGTTTTAATAAACAAAAATATTTGCAAAAAAATCGCAAATATCCTTGATCATAAGACATAATACACCACAACAAATGTGGTCATTGATAGCATTAATTGATAGCGGTTTTCAAAGATTGTAACTCATGTGGGCCCAATATTAGTTTAAAAAGTAGTGGAGTTTCTGTTTTGATCTAAAAAGGTGCGCGGCCACATTCCCTCCAAATGCACTTTCCGTCTCTCTCTCTCTCTCTCTTCAAACCTTTAACTTAATCAAAAAATCCTCAAACAATAACCGCTCGACGAGACTTAGAAGATCTTTGTCAAACCCCAAGAGATTCGCTCAAAATCTTTATGATGAATCCAAACATTTCCCCAAAATCTTTCATGGTTACGTCTCCCACCCTCGATTTTGCCTCGTGTTTTTCATAAATAAACAACCCATTAATAAAGTGCATGAGCCAAACTCACGAGACAAAAGAATTTCTGAAGTTCCTTACGCACACAAATGTTCGTGAACCACCAATCTTTCTCATCACAGAGTTAACCACTTTTGTGGTATTTAATTTTCCTCCTTTGATCAGCGATTTTCCCTAAAAGAAACCCTCACTGTAAGTATCATTTTCTCTCGCCGAATGTAAACAGAGGAAGATCAATTTTATTCGCTTTTGTTTTCTTTCAATTTTGTTTTCCAATATAGGCATATCATGCTCTTTTTTAAAAAAACATTTATCTTCTATTTTCTAGGGTTTCTCTGAATATCAAAACAAACTAAAATTCTTATTATTATGTTATTCGATTCTTGAAGGTATGGAAATTGATGTCTCAAGAGGCTTAAATTTTAAGTAGATTTGGGTATTCTTATTTCGAGTGGCAGATATGCATGTGGATATAAGGTAAGTTCTATGTTGTAGAACAATTATCTCAGTATAATTTCTTGCACATCCTTTCATCTATTTCCTCTTTTTCCTCTACAAACAATTTTATCTACCTCTTTTGAACTAAAAAAGTTTTTCAATACTTCTAGATTGAAGGTGACGCCTGGAATAATATTTATGCTAATTGGAGTTTAAAATGAATGGATAGTGGTGCAGAAAGTGGTAAAATAGAGGAATATTCATTGGGCAAGTGTAATCGATGCAGAAGATTCTTCCATCAAGGTTTCTTTTACTTGATTATTTTATAATTTAAATTTGTATTCGTTCCCATTCATTTTATGTTTACTTGCTTATTATTGCCCTCTTCAACTATTTTCAAAGAAAACTCAATCTAACATGCTTCACTATTTCTTGATTAGTAATGCTGTTGTATCTGTTGTGGATTCTTATTTAATTGTTCTTTGTTTTACCTTTTGTTTTAACTAATAATATATATGCTCTGTTTTCTCCTTGGGTTTGAAAACCTGACTTCAAGATACAAGCTACCAAGCATTCTTGTACTTTCATTTCTGCGCTGAAAAAGGGGAATAACTTTGGAAGTAAGAAATTTAAGATGAAAACACAAAAAAGAAAAGACCAAAAAGCAAGGATAGTGTGGCTTACCTTCTTTAATTACCAATTGAAATTCTTCTGCAACCAATAGTTAGTATAAGGAGCATAGATAAGCTAAACCTATCTTTAGATTTTTAATGCTGCTGATATTACTTTCATCAATAGTTATCCTGTTTTACTCGTTTGTTCAGATCAGTGCTTCCAAGTTTTAGTTTGAATCAGTTATGCTTTTTAGTTTTCACTTTTTCAAGGTTATGCTAAAGCTTAAGTCATGTGAACTGTTTCATATAGTTTGTTTGTTCAAAGTTGATGTTTCATTGTATTCTATTTGACATGCATTGTTATCTATATGTTACTAATACTTCCTTTTCGCCCATCCTAGAACAAATTGTTATTTGTGGTGGTATCTGGTTGAATGCAAGATAGAAGCAGCTCTTATCCTAGAGGCACAATTAGCAACAGAGACTTCTAGGTGTCTATGGAGCCAATAGCATAAGTTAAGGAAGAATGGGGTATTCAAGAATGCTTCTGAAACTAGTTGCTTCATAATTTTTTTTGTTTTTTTGTTTTTCTTGTTTTTTGGCTTCTGTAGACTTTTTTCTATTTAGTGTTGTTACCATGGGTCAATGTGACTTTATTCCTATTATATGTGATTAAAATCTGAAGTTAATTCTATATGCATATTCATTATGCAATTAGGAAGCTGATTCACAGGTGAATATCTCTTGGAATTTCTTGCATAGTTCAAGTTTTAATGGACTAAGTATATATTTGGTAGGGCTTCGATTGGATGGCTTGTTCTATATGTGCTGTATATACGGGAACCAATATTGACTATTCTAATTCTTCTTTCTATCAGCATGAGTTGCAGCTTTTAGTAAATATGTTGAGTGCCTAATCTATTATTGGTTGCTTTATATTCTCAGTAGAAAATTCTCTTCTTATTCTCAATTCTATTTGACAGTATTTATGTTTGCTTTTCAATCAATTGCAGCTTAATTATGGTGAAATCCCCTACATTTTGGATGTTCAATTTTCAGTTTATTGTATCGATAATAGAGTTCGAAGTTCATGAATCTTGAGTTGAAGATGATGAAGATCAAGTTAGCTTTCTTCTTTGGCTAAGCCATATGGTGGGCATGGGTGTAAACTCTTTTTGGCAGAAGATGAAGACCAAGTGGTGTGAAGAGTTAGATTGGTTGTAAACTCTTTGTTGTCATTCCTTATACTTTCTTTCTTGGACATCTTGGGCAATTGTAGATTGATATTTTGGAATTTCTATGTTGGCTGTTAGCAAATAATGTAACTAATGGATTCTTATGTAAGACTACAAATTACTATGAATTTTTATATATTATAAGTTGTCTAAATAATATGTTAGCGATATTTGCATATACTCAATTTTAATTAAAAAAGTAGATGAAGCCTCATTTGATTAAAAGCCAAGTTTGAAAGCTATTTAAATGAAACGGTTCATAGATGTGGAATCATTTCTACACATACATACTTCTAAATTGTTTTCAAACCAATGTTATTAGTAAAAAAACATAGCAGGGAAAAACGCTATAAGATTTTTTTTCTTATAGCACCAAAAAAGTGCTATTAATATATATTTTTTTTTGTCTTATAGAACTAGAAACATGATAACAAAGGAGAAGATTTTAATAATATGGGCTGTAATAGCGTTTGGAAAAATGCTATCTTATAACTATGATATCATTTTTAGAAGCTAGGAAAGGTCTTTTGTGGTGTAGTGATAGTCACTATAAATAAGAACTAAAACTCCAAAAGTATTAATTAATATTAACATAATAGAAATAAGTGGAACCGAATAGTCAAATTCAAAAGAAAAGTCATTATTTATAGTCGAAGAACATATTGATAGATAGAAGGTTTATTTATTTTTTGAATAAATAGATTAGTTGAAGAAAGCATAACTATACTTAAAAATAAAACACTTGAAAAAACCCATTATATATAAGATTTTGCTGAAACTCTCTTACAAATTTTAGAGATGTATGTTTTGAGAAGCTACATTTTTCTGACTAGATTGGTCAGACAAAGTTCTTCTAATAAATTAACCCAACATTTTTAAAAGGTTGTTTTTAGACATAGAAAGTCAACAATAACTTCTACCAAACAATATCAAACAAGCCCGTACTGATCTATAAGATAACATATAAAAGCGGCAACAGCAAAAAGATAACCAACTAGAGAAACGTCATTGAAATGAAACGACAAGAACCTTTATAATTAAACAGCAATATTAACATACAAAGAAAAACAAGCAGGAAAACTACAATAATCTAAGGGCATGAAAGTTATTCCCTGTTCTCAATCAATAAATACCAATGTGTTTGATGATCCGTCTGATTGTTTCCTTTTTTCTTTTTTTTTTTTAATGGAGAAGAGCTTCTCTATGAATTAGCAATGAAAATCAAAAAAAAAGAAAGAGAAAAGGAAAACGATATGAAAAGATCGAAGACACTAATTCATGAGATAGGATACTATGGCTACTAACTTTAATCTTAAATTTTATTTAAATGATGTGACATGGGAGTTATCATTCTTATATTGGTAATTGTTTAAAACATTATGACATTAATTTAAAGATAATTAACAACTCATTACTACATAAGTTAGTTAATTCAGAAAAATTGATATTAGAATTAGTATTCCTAACATTATCATTAAAATAATTAAAAAATCTCAAAAGCATCCAACTGAAACTAGAAAAGCCGAATCAATGACAAAAATCTTAATTTCAACTACTCTTCTTTACCTACTCTATATCAATTTAAGGGAATTAATTCTAAAACATATAGCAGAAGAGCTTTTGTTGCATTCGATCTTAAACTTCATACATATATATATATATATGCATAATATGATATGGTCCCTAAAAGACCTTTTATTTAAAAATTACAAAATAAGAAAGCTCATGGCTGCATAATTTCAGTGTTAAGGATCTCTAATCGCCTTTTCAATTTGTACGGAGTGTTGGGATGCTTTGTTCGTTTGTAAAGAAATTTGTTGGATCAACTCTAGTCTTCACCTGAATCAACCTGTAGAAATTATTCTTGAAATACTTTGTACCCCAAATGCTTGCTTGTGTTATACTTGTGGTGCCACCCTCATATTTAAGGTTGTTCGTCCCAATGTCAAGGTCTTTAAAGTTAAAATATGTAGCCCTAGGATTTTTGGACACATAAGGAGTCGTGTAATTGTAAAGCCTTCTCACCCAACTCACATGCTTTTCTTCTTCTTCTTCTCCTTCCCATCGCACGAAGTGATGAATCATGTAGAGGTTTCCCGCTCGGTGAGGGAATGGGATTGCGGATTCTGAAATCTCGTTCATTTTCCCTCCATAAGGAAATACATAGATCATTGCTCTTCCGATGTCTTCTTCATACAACATTCCTAACATTGTTTCGAACACGTTATCTGGAATAGGCTCTTTCACAAAATCAGATTTCGCTTTGAAAGATAACAAATTCAAATTAGATGTCCTATTAAGCAGAGCGTCCAAGGATTCTCCATTTCTGAATAGATTAAAAAAGAGAAAGGATTCCACCCATCTCATTTCAGAGCAATCCTGTCCTTGCAAGCCCAACTCAGGAAACTCCTTGTTCATCAACTCGAGTAGCTTATCCACACCGCCATGGAACGTGCCCCTGACATTAGCTTCTAGCACAATTTTCGAATCTTGCGAAGACGTTTGGAACGTCATGTAGACTGTTAGCTTTTCATCGACTTTGTCTGCACGGCGTTGCCACCGATGAAAGAGCATCTTAGTTGCATTCTGTTCCATGTTCCTCCAAACATCAAATACAGCTACCGTCTTTGGCACTGGAACTAGTCGAATTTTCCATTCTACAACGATTCCAAAGCTTGCCGGTCCACCACCACGTATGGCCCAAAACAAATCTTCCCCCATAGATTTCCGGTCACGAATTCTTCCTTCAGCGTCGACTATTTTTGCGTCAAGAATATTATCAGCCGAAAGGCCATATATTCGCGTTAAATAGCCATAGCCTCCTCCACCGAACTGTCCACCAACGCCCACAGAGTGGCAATCTCCGGCAGGGAAGCCAAGATTTTCACTTTTCTGACCGATCGCATAATAGAGTTCACCTACCGTTGCTCCGGATTGAACCCAAGCCGATTTGCTCTCCACTTCAATGCTAACCGAGCTTAGGTTTCTCAAGTCAATCACGATATATCTTGGGACATTAAAGTAGGACACATATGAAAGGCCCTCATAATCATGGCCACCACTTCGGGTTCTAATCTGTACGCCTTGTTTCTTGGCGCAGTAAACCGTGGCCTGGACATGGGAGACATGAAATGGTGTGATGATAACGGATGGTTTCGGGGTTGAAGGAGAAGAAAACCGATCATTTTGTATCGATGAATTCAGCACAGTTGAATATGCCGAATCATTTGGAGTGTAGAAAATGAGTTCATGAAGGGAGGCAGAGTAGGATACATGACTAGCAAGGCACTCTAGGAAGTCTTGTGGAGTGTATGCTGTAGCTTTAATTGAAAATGAAAAGAGAGAGACGAAAATTTGGGCAAAAGATAAAGGGATTAATGGGAAGAAATTCATTTTCATGTGAGCGTGAAAGGATATACTAATTGCCTCTCAAATTTATAGAAGCTAATAAGTATTATGCTCCCAATATTGTATATCTTTTCTATGTCATAAAATCAATAAATTTCCAAAGAAGTACATAAAAATAAATTTGTATGACACCATTGGATTTGATGAATGAGAGTATTAAAATTTGACATGCACGCGCTTACTTGACCAAATGAACTTCTCTATATGTGGGACATGACAAACGTAAGGATTTGTCCAACTAATTATATGAAAACAACATTAGGGAAAAAAAAATTGATAGCTATACTTCTAGAAAACTCATTTAATCCGTTTACATGACATCATTGGCTGGTTTTATTTAGAGCTCTAATAACCTAGCTAGCTAGTTTAAAAATTCTACACACGCTTTCTTCAATGATATTTTAAAAAATATCAGTTTAGAGATTAGGGAAGAAATTAAAGCAAACATAAATTTCGTATTTGAAGAGATAAATTCAAATACCTTTTATTCTTTTCATATATACTTTTCTCACCCAAAGATATGAGACTTCTTGCTATGTTTTATACTGTATATATTTAGTTGGACTGTGCGCGCTTCATATTTACAATATAGACAAAATAAAACAAAAGCAATAAATAATAAATAAATTAACTAGAATAAATTAAAAATATTTTTTTTACAAAAAAAAAAAAAAAAAAGTTACCATATGACGGACATAGAACCTGCCATGTGTTGACAATTGAGGGGAAGCGTCCTTTTTAAAGTGTAGCGAGATATATTACCCTCACTAAAAGATATAGGACTTCTTGTTGTCGTGTTTTGAGGACTTCTTATAGTGACATTGAAGCATTTTTTTAAAAATAAATAAATGGACAGGAGGAATTATAAGGTCTCCAATTTAGAATTCATCCTTAATGACAAATAATAATAATAATAATAATAATAATAATAATAATAATAATAATAATAATAATAATAATATAATATAATAAAATTGATCATTAGGATTGAAAAGAAACAAGAAAAAATAGCTTACGTACAAAACTAAAAGCATGAAAAAAAAAAGGGAAGAAAATCAAGCAAACAATTAAAAACAGCCTAAGGGAAAATCATTAGGATTTTCCTCATTAAAACCCTTCCTACTATAAGTTTGTGGGATAAATTTTTCTTAACATAATTTATATCCAGTTCCTCAAAATGTGAAAATATGCTAATTTCTCCTAATACCCCGAAGCAACAATTTCTACCTTTTTCTTGATAATGCTTGTTTTCATTGGTAAGAAAAATGGCTTGACTTAATCGGCATATTACATATTGTCCGCTTGGGACTCATGCCCATACAGTTTTGCTCTTGAGTTCACTCCAAAAAGCTTCATACTATTAGGACATGGTTTTTTGTTACTTATTAAGCATCACATATATCTATCCTCAAGTGATGTTGAAATAAACAGTTACTCTTTTTCTCACAGGGAATAATGACTATTACAATCACCCCTCTTTTTGGGGTCCAAACATCCTTGTTAGCCACACTTCAGTTAGGTATAGACTTTGATACTATTTGTAACGTCCTGTGCCTCCCTTTGATATGATATTATTTGTTTTGCACCTCGTGTCTACACAGTTTTGCTCTTAGGCTAACCCCAAAAAGGCCTCATATACAATTAGAAGGTACGTGGTCTCTTTACTTATGAATCATTATATATATCAATCCTAACTAACATGGAACCACATAGTTACTCTTTTCCTTATAGGGACTAAGTACTGTCATATAATTTAGAAGGTTAAGGGCTTCCCGGCTTTGTTTATATGACATCATTGGCCATACTTACTTGACATCATTCAAAGAAAACTCAGTTTATACATTTGCATGACATGAATATTGGCGGGTTTAATGTCAAGAGCTCTACTTATCTAGTTAGTTTTGAAATTCAACATACGCTTCTTGAAATAAATTTGGGTATGCACTAAATCATTGGTATAAGAAAGATGTCGGATGATATTTCTACTATAATCTAGAACTACCCTCAGTTGTTTATGCCATAAATCCTATTTTATATTTATTGAGATTGGCTGATTTTGTATACCATTCCACTATAAATAAATGATTTTAGAATAGATCCATTGTGGTCTTCAAAATATATAATAATGTAAACAACAAAGCTCGTTTCCATCTTAATATCTGGTTTACCTATAAGTTTTAGTCTTTCTCTTTCTATTTCTATTTATGAAAAGTTAAAAAATCATCATATAATAATCCAAAAATTGAAATAAAAAAGAAAAATGGGAGGTTTGTGATGATTTTTCGTTCTTTTACACTAGGTAGTTTAATATGCTTAGGCATGAAGATAGGAGGGGATTCTTTTTTCTTTTTTTAGTTAATATATACCTTGAATATTTTTATGCTAACTTCCTAATTAAAATTATAAGTATATCCTCATTAAATTTAATTTGAAAATTCGTTTAATAAAAAATCAATTATTTTAAGTTAAAAGGCCAATAATTCGAAAAATTGTAAGCTCGAATACTAATATCAATCAAGTCTAATTCTCTATTTAGAAAGATTATATATATATAATATAATTATATATATATCCATAAAATCAAACATAAATAAAGAATATTGAAAGTATGATTGGAAAAATAAGTAAGAAAATGAATTATAAAAAAAGAACCCCGAAACGTATAGTAACTGGAGATTCGGAAAGAAAGAAAGCACAAATTTCATATTTGAAAAACCAAACTCAATGAGTTTTATTCTTTTCTTACTTTCCTCACTTGACTGCATAACATTTCTTGTTGTCGGGTTTTTAGGACTTCTTCCTGTGACAGCGTCATTAATTATCTTTTGTAGCTTTTTAATAAATAATAAACTGTAGATTTAGAAGGAGGAATTAAAGACTTCCCTCAGATTGATTAAAAAGAGAACAGATTGTAATAAGATCACACAAATAAATTTTTGACGTGAGATTAGGAAAGAAAGAAAACAAATATCATGTTTGGGGAAATAAATTCAAGTATGTTTATGCATTTGTGAGTTAGAAAATAAGGACTTTTCCACAGGTGCCGTCTAAACTTATCACACAATTTTTATTTGTATTATAGACTTTTAATTTTGATAATTTATACCCTGAATTTATAAATCTGTAACAATCTACCTCAGTTAATAATAATGTTAATCTTTTGAAGGAAATTGATGTATGATATATGTCAATAATTTGTCAATTAATGAAATAAATAATCATTTTAATGTATTTTAATTAAGTTTTATCAAAATTATAAAATTGGAATTATAATTGTTTTCTATATAATTTGGGCTAAGTACCTTGATAATCAAAAGACCTTTTGTGCTCTTAACTAATAATTTCTATGCAAATCAAGTGTTAATTTTCATTAAAAAAAAATAAATATGGATATCAATGGGGTTGATTGTTATAAATTTATAAGTTTAGATTGTGAATTATCAAAATTAAAATTTCAAATACAAAATATAACTGTTCAATAAAATTAGAGAGCACCTGTGTAATTTAGCCCCAAAAATATATATATATATATCAGTAGCACAAAAAAAAAAAAAAAATCAGTTGTTTATAAATTGGGTAAGCTCGGTGACTCGTTTTGTAAGTAATTGACCAAGCAAATTTGGTCGATGTTACACGTAATTTTTATGCCTTGTACAAAATTTGATTTGACCTTTGATCAAAGTCCCTCTCCCTCTCTCTCTCTCTCTAAATCAATGACACGAAAAAGGGCTGATTTTGTAAGTAATTGACCAAGCAAAGTTGGTTGATGTTACACGTAATATTTTTGCCTCGTACCAAATTTGGTTTGACTTTTGATCTCTCTCTCTCTCTCTCAAACCCAGAACAATTATAGTACTACAACTAAAAAGGTCTTCAATGACATTTAAAAATTGTCGTCAATGTGATTCGATGACATATTTACAAAAGTCGTTGAATGGGTGTACGGTGGAAAGTCTGAAAATTTTTAATGACTTTTTTAAAATGACGTTAAATTATGTTGTTAATTCTTTTTCTATGACACTAAAATACCGCCATCAAATATTTTTGTTCAGTAGACACATTTATCCACAACAGCCAGAAAATGTCCTGATCGAGCAAATTTTGTCACCACCTTTTTTTAATGTCGTGAATTTGTACTTAATGTTCTTTGGTGGAACGTAAAATTGTCATTTTTTTCATAAATTATAATTTCCACAATAAAAATTTGGATAAAATATAAATAAATATAAATTTATTTTGATTAATAAAATATCATATTTTAATATCAAACTCACAAGAAGAATTACGTCAAAGAAAATTCACAAGACTAAAACAATTGTCATAGTTCTAATATCATTTATATGTAATTATACAAAAAAATCATCTTTACTTTTGGCTTCCCCTTCGGCCTTCTCCCGTAATACAGATTCAGAAAAGAAGAAAAAAGAAAGAAAACCACCCCCTCAAGAAAAAAAAAAAAAAAAAAAAAAAAAAAAAAAGAGTTGCATTGGTTTTTTATCTTTTTCTCCAATTTGATCTGAAATAGAGCATCTTGGGCAGAATGAAGAGGACAAAGCATCACCGGAATCATCAAGATCATGATCTCCTTTTTATCCTAAACGTTCTTCCAACCATTCCCACTCTAACCTTCCAAGTCGACACAGTTCAGCCATTGGTTTTGCTTTTATTTTATCTTCTGTACCTTACTCTGCCTGCGGAAATCAAGAGCCCATAGAAAGCAATTAAGCTTCTGTTCAACTGCAAAACAAGAGGATTCATGAGGGAAAAAAAAAAAGAAAAAAGAAAAAAGTGCCCAGTAAAATGACCTCCATGGGAAAAGGTGAAATCGCCCTCCATCGCACCACAAGAATTTGATGTGTATGTGGGACGAAACCATAACGTGGGCTCTAATTCAGACCATCAGATGGTAAATACGAGTGTTCAAATTTTGATCCGACGGATGACCGTATCAAGTAATTGCAAAACCAATTACAATGAATTTAAAGCAAACAAATAAGAAGAAAAATCAAATTACCTCTTAGCAACAAGTTGTGCTGAGATTCTTGTGTGAAACACATAGAAAAGACAGATGGGGAGTAGAAAGAAGAAAGTTGTTTTGTATTGGTGGAATGGGTAGTTTATACGTGAATACAACATTACTATTTAACTGATAATGCAAAGCTTAAATTTAAAACAAAGCACCAAATTCTAGCGTCAACTCCAAATTTTTTATTTTGCGCCTTTTTTTTAGCAGCTTGCGAGCTTTTCTATTTTATGTAGTTATCTATCCGCCTTTTTTTAAGGACATTTTTGCCCCCGAAGTAGTTATCCTATACATATATAAATCTTAAAATAATTATAATTTAAAATCCTAAACTAAATGTAATTTTTAGTATTTAAAATAACACTAAGAGATAAAGATAATCTTAAATAAGTCTTAGAAGATATAATCCTAATTCATATAATGTATTTAGAAAAGAATACAAACGAATTCCAAAAAAAAAAAAAAAAGAATGGAAACCTCTATCTTATCATATTCACTTCTATCAACTATTTTTTTTTAACTTTCTTGAAGTTAAATTTATAAAAAAAAATATTTGCAGATTCTATTATATCAACCATGTTTGCTCTAAACAACATGTTTCACCTTTTTTAGTTAAGCGAGCCAAAACTTTTGGTGAATCAGCACGCTATATGTATGTTGCAGTTGGTCTCCCACGTTGCACACACAAACACACACACACACACACACATATATATATATAATATAGTTTATAGGTTTTTTTTTAATTATTATTCCATTTACTTTTATTGGCCAAAAACTTCTCAACCGATTTACCATGCGAACCTCTTCTTAGGAAAATAAATTTAAAAACAATTGAAATAAAAACATTAATGGCTAAAAGCACACCTCTATCCCCACCAAAACACTCTCTTATTTATCAACCTTCCCTTTCTCTTCCTCACAATCACGCACATTCTTTTATTATCTCCAACTGAGTACCATAAGCCAAACGGCCAAAGAAAAGGAAGAAAAAAATATTGCCTCCTTATTGTTTTGCCTACGAAAATATAAGGATCATTTAAGGACAAGGAAGTGGTCATCACTACTACAAAATTGCGCTTCCACGACTGTCCTTCAACGACCGTTTTTTAAAAAACCGTCGTCGAAAAAAATCAAAAACACGGAGTGGAAAAACATTTCCGAAAACCATCGTGGAAGCGCAAGCTTGCACGACGGTTTTAAATAACCATCGTGGAAGGGCATGCTTCCACGACGGTTTTGATAAACGGTCGTGGAAGCTGCCTTCCATGACGTTTGATAAACCGTCGTGGAAGCAACTGCCAGACGTTATCAAACCGTCTGCTCTCCACGACGGTTTTGATAAACCATCGTGGAAGCAGGCCACGCGTTAAACCGTGAAGCCGCTTCCACGACGGTTATTTAAAGAAATCGTCGTTGTTTTGACAAAAGTAGAAAATTTTTTAAATTTCAAATTTTCGCAGAAACCGTGCGCGCGTATATTATTACGATTCAATTTGCCACAAATATATAAAAAAACAAACTAAACACCCATTTGGCTCTATTTCTCTCTCATTTTCCCCAATTCTCTCTAACTTTTGCTTCCTTCTCCTTTCTCTCTCCCTCCAAGCTCGCCCCTCCCTGCCTCCGCCGCCCATCCCGCCCCCCGCCCCCCCGCCCACGCCTCGCCCCCCCCCCCGCCCCCCCCCCCGCCATCGCCTCGGCCCCCCCCGCCTCCCCCCCCCCCCCCCCCCGCCCACGCCTCGCCCGCCAGCCCTCGCCCTCGCCCGCCCGCCCACGGCCTCGCCCGTCCTCACCCTCGGCCGCCCACGCCGGCCTCGCCTGGCCACCCCCGCCGACGCCGGCCTCGGACACCCACGTCGGCCCACGCCCGTACCAACATTTTTACGATCGTTAAATTAATTGTTGTAAATTATAAATTACAGGTAATCATAGGTTATTTGAGGAAATATTATTGCATGTTTTAATAATATCGTATTAAAACACGGGCTTTGCCACCAGCGAATAAAGAAACGAACAGAAGCCAAAAATGCCGGCTTTTTTTTCAAAAAAAAAAATCATAATAAACCACAACGGTTTCAAGAAAACCGTCGTGGTTTCTTGAAACCACGACGGTTTGCCGGGAAATCGTCGAGGTTGATGTATTTACCATGACGGTTTTTTAAAAACCGTCGTGGTATGTCTTGCAATATCCAGTAAACAGTTTTTATTTTTCACATATACGACAGTTTAAAAACCGTCGTGGAATCTTAAAAGATTCCACGACTGTGGATTTCACGACGGTTAGAAAACCGTCGTCGAAATTTTACCACGACGGTTTTTAACCGTCGTGGAATCTTGATTCTGTAGTAGTGCATACACAACTTATGTGAGAGGGGATATTGAGGATATTGTTGTTTAATAATCATTTAAAAAAAATTTCATAGAGAATGTTCAGAATATTTTATTTTTAGATTTTTTTTAACATATACGCATTTGTTATTAATTTTCTATTTATATTTTTATTCTGGACTAATTAAGACCTATGAGAAACTCAATAATCTTTTTGGCATTTTATACACAAATGTATCAAAAATATTAGACTGAAGATGTGATATGTCAAAATATTACAGTTTTAATTGATACTATTTTTATCAATAAAATAACATTCTATGACATTTTTTAAACCAATGTCGTTGTATAATGGATTTAATGACATTTTAAAATTTAATGTCGTTATATGGATCTTTAACGAGATTTTACTGAAATGTCATTGAATGGATCTTTTAACGACATTTTATCAAAAATGTCATAAATTTTATGTCGTGAAAATGGATAATTCTGAGTTGCAACAATAGGGAAAAAAAAAAAAATTTCCTATTTTGTTGGTTGCACGAGAGAGGGGGAAAAAAGAGAAGTAAATACCATAAAAGTCTCACTCTAACTGAAATTTGGTCAATATCTGCTTTATTTGGAATTGTTGTAGGATGTTGAATTACGAGATTATCGGTTGCTATAATCTAAAAGACAAATTTTTGTTTAAACTAATCTAATAGATTAATTAGATATTTTATTTTTCACAACTTGATAGTTTACGGAAATAGTAAGTTATATGAAAGACTAACAAAGTTACATGATAGAATTCTTTAGCAAAAAAAAAAAAGTTACATGATAGAATATTAAAACAATTTTTTTTTACGGTTTTAAATTGTCAGATTACTTTGAAATCCAATCATGAAAATATACATATATATATAAGTAAATAATATAACAGGTTTTAATATAAAATGTAACGATTCAAAACAATATGTTATGGCTAAATTTTATACTTTAATATGTATTATTCATTATAGAGTTTCATCTTTTAGCTAGATTTGGTTCAATTTCAATTGTACCAATATGTGGATTTGTGAGACTCCGATCATAGTCTCTAATGCTGTTTCCCTTGATGCTATTACTTAATAAAATAGCTCTTATTCAAAAATAGAGGTAGGATATGTGAGACATGATTTAAACTATGAGAATCAAATTGTCTTAAAAAAATCACGAAAATCATATTCAATTAAAAATTTATAATTAGTGAAATTTAATAAAATTATGATGATTTAAAACTGTTCTCATACTAAAAGATTTCTAAATCTTCTTTTTTTTTTTTTATAAAATTCTAAAAAAAATTAAGAAAGGAAGATGTGACTATTCTTAACAATTTTTATTATTATATTTAGGCTCTATTTGATAGGAAAGAGAGAAAAGTGAAGGAGAAAGTGTAAGTCATCTAGGGTGAGGGAGATAAGGAAGGAGGAAGATGTCATTTTTTTCATGATTTTGGTATGACAATAAGAAAACAAAACAAAAATCATCTCTCTTGTTTGGTATATAGATACATGGGAAAGGAAATAATAGTTTTTATTTGTAAAATGACTATATTATCTTTAACCAATGAGATAGATTGAATCACTCAAAAATCTCTCTAATTTGGAGGGATTAAAATTGACCCTTTTTTAAGGATTAAGAGTCCATCCCCTAATCTCTTCCTCCTCTTATTTCTTACCAAACAACCATAATTTTCAAAATTCTTCCATCCTTTCCCTTTCTTTCATTTTTCTCTCATATCAAATACATTCTTATGACATGTTTGCTTATCAAGAGTAGGGAATGGTAATGAGAAATGACAGTCTTTACTTGCTCTTTTTTTTTTCCCCTGGAATGACAGTGAAATGGTGAATCACTCACCAATTTGGGATTGAGGAATGAAATTGGTAATTCCATGCGCCCTCCTGATTATGACTCAAATTCCTAATATTAAAATTAAATTACCATCTCATCCTTAGTTTATTTGCAAAAAAAATTGTATTAAAAAATAATAAAACCTTTATTAATTATTTTTATTATTTAAATATAATATGTTTTCATTAACTTAATATTATATAACTATCATAATTACTATTAATATTATTTGAGTAAATAAAGAACTTTTTTTTATCATAACATATTATTATGTTTCTAATTTTATATTTTTTATACTTTACCTATTTTAATTCATTTTTTTTTACTCTTTTAATTTTTTTAAACAAAAAAAAATACACAATTTAATTTTATTATCTTAATATTATAATGATTATTTTACTTTTGATTAATAGTATGATAATAAATAAAAAAATTATTTATTTTTTTAATTTTTGAAAGCACAATAAATAAAAGGTATATGCAACTAAATTTATAACAATTCATTCTGAGTCTGGGTTCAAGTAAACGCATGAATGAGATTTATCGTGACTCCGATTTTAAATTCTAGAACCAAGTAAATAACTTATTCAGATTTCAAATCCTCACTCCGAATTATGTCTACTCTGAATCCTGCTCACTCCGATTATACGTAGAGTGAGTGAAAGAGATAGAAGCGAGCATTCCTGGCCAGAGGTATGGCGCGCCACCAGGATTTTGTCCTTCAAATTTTAGCTACAAGTTTGTTATCGGACGTTAAGTTCAACAGTAGAGTTCATATCATCCATGGAGGGGGAGGGTTATGGGATCAAAGACGTGGCTGAGGGTTGGATCATCGTTGGTCATGAGGCATGTTTTAGTCCATCGGTTGTCAAATCTCATCATTCCATTTGGAAGTTTGGGTTTGCAAGAGAAGGTGAGTCATTTAGTATTGTGCATACATCACACCTTTACCACCATTAAAGGCTCATGTTTGACATTGCTTACCTCTTTTGTCGCTTTCTTCTACTGGAGTTTAGGGCTTCAATCTTTTTAATATTTTATTGGACCGAGTCATTATTAGTTGATTTTTTTTTTTTTTGAGGTTTTTTAACATGTTTAAAATTTTTATTCTTTTATACTTTTTATTTTTGTTCATGCCTCTTCGGAAATATAGCCAGTGCTCCACCACTGACTGGTGCTGTGGTAATTATCTTTGAATTGATATGTCTATAGCTTGAACTAAATTTTGAATGGTAGAGTTGTCGTTTTTTAAAATATTGGATCCTTCTCGCAAACATTTCAAAATTGAGCTACATGGTTAGCTTAGTTTGGAGAAACAAAAAACACATCACTAACTATGTCAAGTTATAAGTCTAATAAATAATAGGATCATTTTCACAGTGGTCTTAGAACTATACTCTCAGTCTCAAGTTAGCCTCTCAAAAATTTTTACTATATGAAAACGACCTTTGTATCGGTATTCTGAGGGGGGAACCTTAACAGAAATTGAGTACATTCATATTACTTGAGTTTAATTAAAGTTAGAATCGTAATTAATTATTTTTGGGAGGGAAATTGTATCTTTAAAATAGCTATATGATGCTATATATTTGATTAAAGTACAGTTTGCTTCCAAAACATCTTTGATTACAGTACAATTTCCTTTAAAAAAATATTTAATTATAACTTTGTTAATAAATAGAGCTCATGTGATCATAATTTATTAAATTTCTATCTAATATTTTATAATATATTGAGAGAGACTGTTGCTATAATAGTAAAAAAATTCAGGAGAATGTAGTGTGTAAAATTAAAAGTTAACACCAACATGAAACATAGTATACAATTGGAGAGCCATTTATAAAATTAACCCTAAAGAATATTCAGACATAGGCTTTGACGAATTATGGAGAGATTCCAACCCATTTTTCTTATGCATTAAGTGCACGTATTAACCTAAACTATTAATCTTGATGAAATACATTTATATGCTAGGGTAACTACAAGAATTTCACTTTTTTGTTACCAAAAAATTGGTAGCTGATAGTCCTATTTTTGATACCAAAAAAAATTTGATAACAGAAAGTGAGTCGTAGAAAGTAATTTGGTAACAAATATTTTTTGTTACCAAAATTTATTTAGGTAACAAATTGTATTTGGTAGCGAAATATGTGATATTCGGTGACCAAAAAATTTGGTAACAAAAGGTATTTGGTCGTAAAATGTATGACATTTTGGAAACCAAAATTTTGGTAACAAAATATATTTTGATAGCAAAATGTAGGAGATTCAGTTACCGAATTTTTGGTAACAAAATGTATTTGGTAGCAAAAAATATGAATTAGTGACCAAATTATTTGGTACCAAAATGTATTTGGTAACGAATTGAATAAGATTCTATAACCAAATCTTTAATAATAAAAAGTATGAAATTTAATTCCCGAATATTTTGGTAGCAAAAGGTATTTTATAACAAATTATACAAGATTCTGTTATCAAATTTTTGGCAACAAAAGATTTTCGGTAACGAAAATTATGAGATTTAGAGACCAAATTTTAATAGCATAATATATTTTGATAAGAAAATGTACGAGATTCATATACCAAAATTTTAATAATGAAATATATTTGATAGCAAATTCTTATGTTTTAGCTACCAAATATTTGGTAGCAAAAAAGGCATAAAACTAAATTTCTACTACCAAATTTTTTTGGTCATCAAAACTGAAGCAGTTTTATATACCTGTATTTTTTCCCAAATAAATATATATATATATATATATATGAAAATCAACTTTAATAAGAAAAATACCAATTATTAACTCAAGCAAAATACCAAATATCTCTAAATATCTAAATACATATTAGAATCCAAACAAAATACTAAAATAATAATACTTGAGCAAATCCAAACACTTACAGTCTACTGAATATTGTACAAATAAACACCTAACCTTGCATGAATAAAAAGATCTAACAAAGTAGGGCCGGAGGTGGAGGTGGCGGCAGACATGATCTGATGGCACATTAATCTGCTGATTTAATGTATTGATTCAGTAAATGTTGCAATGGATCTTTTCCTTCCTCGATAAGGCCCTGGTATATTTGGTGGCACGGATATCGATAACCTTTAAAGTGCTCGAAGAAATAGTGATGCACAATGTCTCTCAATTGTGGATGTTGTCAAAATCTACATCAAATAGATCCTGCAAGAATAAAGTTGCTAAATTTGTTTTTGAATAAAATCAAACGTTATAAAGAGTAAGTGAGAAAATAAAAATACCTTCAAACGTTTTATACTACTGACACGTGCTTTATTTATCCTTAGTAAAAGATATGCTTAAAACTAGATATGCTGCAATTTACCTTGGGTGTTGCTCGATCAACAACTACAGTTGAGCCTCCCAATTTGTGAGTATCAGCCATCAAACCATCCACAGACTCTGCAAATAGATGACACATTGTTGCTTAATGATACGTGCTCGAATATCAAACTTATCAAATCACTTCAAAGTCAAATACCCATAAATTCTATTTGTCAATAGTAATCAGAAGAGGTAATAATTAGTCAGTGTTAGTTTATTATAGTATCTAAAATAGAATATTAAGTGAACCAATCTATTGCCATATGTTACAGACAGGAACGGAAGATACTATAAATTCTCAATGACATGATACGAATGCCCTAACCTGCACTTGCAAGGGTGATAAAACCAATTCCATGATGTGTAGTCGAGCCTTGATCCTGAACCACATTTACAACAATTATAAAATAGCCAGTCTTCGCAGCCAAACTTCCAAAACGCTTACACATAAAGAATCGTGTGTAATCATGTTTGGCTAAATTGGTTATGCATGTTCTATTTACATAAGTGCATGTAGACAAGTAGCCAACACATGCAGTCAAACTCAACAATCAATGAAAATAAGTTCCAAATCAAAATGTAGAGTAAAACAACGAGAGAAGATAAGATAAAGCACCTTTAGCATGTATAAATCAGTTATCTCGCCATATTTCTCAAAATGACGGCAAAAGCAAAATGCAAAAACAATCAGGTTCATCACACATCTAGGGATACCAATAAAGATGAACCAATAAAGACTAAAGAAAAACTCAAACTACCTCTGGAAAGTAGCTTTTGTCACCGATTTTATGCAAAAAAAAACGTAAATTCAGGTAATTCTCAGACATAGTAGTCCAATCTTTTAATGCCGATACTTTCATCATATAAACCCTGTAACACTCTTTGGTAACAAATATGTCTGTCACCCTTAAGATCAACATTCAGATAAATAACATCTAACCAATATTAAAGCGGAAAAAATATCAACCCTGTTCTACCTACCTATTATGCATATCCTATTACTCTGTTTACTACTTGATTGTTATCCATCAGCACCTGCACTCCGGTTGGAATTCCAAGAACTCTGCACAATACAAAATTAAAGTTGTCATGGAAAAAAATACAATCACAAGCTAATCACTCATACAAATGCATATAAGAATAAAGAAACAAATGAAACTGATTAACTATTAACACAATTTGCTCTGATGATTCATAGTAAAACAAATTAGAAAGAACATATAAGACATAAGCTTTCTTGCATATACCGATATATAAATATATATATAATATATATATCAATATATATATATTTTATACAAAACAAATCAATAAGAAAAAACCAAATATCCAAAATCGAAAAACTCAAGCAACATTGGTGTATCATGAAGCTATCAAAAATGAAGGAAAACCCAGAAAGGGATCTCACTTGGTTTAGCTTTGAGACTATTGCAGCAGCATGTTGCTGCAACAAAGGAGCTGGAATCACCGGGACACATTACCGGAGTTTGCCGAAAGCAGGTTCATTAAAAGAGACACGGGAGTTACACCAAGTACTGAAACCACTCAAGGGCACCTAATGAGACAACTCCAGGCAGTGCAGGCCCAGCAGAAGTTAAGGACTCTGCAGGCTGATCCCATTTTCTCTTCTTCCTATAACAATTGCCAAAAAGTTTAGGGTTTCCATTTTCCTTTCCTCTCTTCCTTCAACAATTCCCAAAATTAGGATTTCTTTTCTGGGCATAACTCGTAAATTAGACAAATTCCCAGACATGGGCATCCAAGAAATCGCCAATTATCCACTAAAAAGCATTGCGAAAACCCAGAAACAAGAATCCAGAAATCAAAGAGCCCAGGAATTGATTAGGGATTGCGTTTCTGAACTGTTGAGAGTTGGGGTTTGGAAAAGAGAGGGAATTTGCCAAAAATAAATAAATAAATAAATAAATAAAATTAAAAACCTTACTTTCGCCTTGTCTGAGAGGAGGAATCGTTGGAAGAAACAGAGGAGGAGGTAGTTTCTGATTCCGAAGCCAACGCCATTGTCGATTTCTCGTTGGTTTTTGATATGTCTGAGAATGAACATCCTTTCCCTTACTCCTTTGAGGGAGGGTCCCGTCGTTTGTGACGGCGTGGCGACGGAACGGCGAAGGGCTGGTGACGGCGTGGCGAAGGGACGGCGGCGCAGGGTGTCCGAGTGGAGAAAGAGAGGGTACAGGAAGAGAATGTGAGAGAGTCTGAGAGTGTGAAGTGTTTTTTGAAATGGTTTGAGAGTTAAGTTTTTAAGGGTTTGTATACATTATATTTAGTCACTATTGGCAGTCAAAGTGAACAATTTGATACCAAATTTTGGTGCCGAAAAACAAGTTGAAATGTATTTCCGTCACCAAAACATATGTTTGGTAACACATAATTTTTGCCACCAAAATTTAATAGTAAAAAAACATATATTTTGCCCTCAAATTTTAATTTGGTAGTCAAAAGACAAAATTTTAAAAATGAAAAAAACTATAATTTGATAACAAAAGTTTATTTAAAATAATTATTAGCATTATAACAAAAAAATATATAGGTTTAAAGATGATATACCTTATTCTGTATATTAAATAATAAAATATTATTAGGAGTACATTTTCTACTTTATGTATAACATACTTAGCAAATGTCATACAAACCAATATGTCTTATTACACCTACAAGAAAGAGGTGAATCATCAATTATATTTAATATATAAAACATATTAGGATGATTGTTACAAACTTTGTATTAATCATATTCATGAAAAAATATATTTAAAAAAAAAACAATTACAAGCATAAAATATGAGATTATAAAGTTTCTTAAAGATTTGCTACCAAATGTAACTTTTGGTAGCAAAAAATGTCTTTCCGCCACCAAAATATACGTTGGGTAATGGATACTTTCTTTTTGCCATCAAAATTTGGTTGCAAAAAAACATATATTTTGCTATCAAATTTTAGTTTGATAGTCCAAAACATATATTTTGCTAATAAATTTTAGTCCGAAAGACAAATTTTAAAAAAATGAAAAAAAATTATAATTTAATGACAAAAGTTTATTTAAAACCATTTTTTTCACCACATTATAACATAAAATATGGGTTTAAAAATAGTATACCTCATTCTATATCTTAAAGTAATAAAATACTACTATAAGTACATTGTCTACTTTACATATAACATACTTAGCAAATATCATACAAACCTATATCTCTTGTTACACCTGGAAGAAACAACTAAATTACCAAATATATTTGTTATATAAAACATACTAGGATAATTGTTAGAAACTTCGTATCAAACATAATTATGAAAAACTATAAAAGAAAATTATAAAAAATTACAAGTATAAAATATGAGATTATAAAGTTTTTTGAAGATTTATTACCAAATGTAACTTTTGGTAGCAAAAAATGCCTTTCCATTACCAAAATATAAATTTGGTAGCGGATTCGTGCTTTTTGCCACCAAAATTTGGTAGCTAAAAATACGTATTTTGCTACCAAATTTTTGTTTGGTAGTAGAAAGACAAATTTTTAAAAAATGAAAGAAAAAATTATAATTTGATAACAAAAATTTATTTAAAATCATTTTTTAGCCACATTATAATATAAAATATAGATTTCAAGATGACATATCTTATTCTATATATTAAAGTAATAAAATACTACTACAAGTATATTGTCTATTTTATGTATAGCATACTTAATACATATCATACAAATTTATATATCCTATGCAAGAAAGAGCTAAATCACCAAATATATTTGTTTATATAAAAAATATTATTATGACAAACTTCATATCGAATATATTCATGAAAAAAATTTAAAAAAATCCTTACAAATACAAAATATAAGGTTCTAAAGTTTATTGAAGATTTGTTATCAAATGTAACTATTGGTAGTAAACAATGCCTTTTCACAACCAAATTATAAGTTTGGTAGCGAATTCTTGCTTTTTGCCACCAAAATTTGGTAGCAAAAAATCATACATTTTGCTACCAAATATTAGTTTGGTAGCCAAAAGCATGTATTTTGCTACCAAATTTTGATTTGGTGGTTGATAGAAATTTTTCTGAAAATGAAAAAAAAATTTATAATTTGATAACAAAAGTTTAATTAAAATAGTTTTTTAGCCACATTATGACATAAGATATAGATTTCAAGATTATATATTTTATTCTATATATTAAAGTAATAAAATACTACTATAAGTATATGATCTACTTTATGTATAACATGCATACCATACAAACATATATGTCCTATAAGAAAGAGATAAATCACCAAATATATTTATTTATATAGAACATATTATTTTTACAAACTTTGTATCGAACATATTCATGAAAAATTATTTTAAAAAATTACAAGCACAAAATATGAAATTATAAAGTTTCTTGAAGATTTGTAATCAAATGTAGCTTTTGATAGTAAAAAATAACTTTCCGCCATTATAATATAAGTTTGGTAGCGAATTCTTACTTTCTGCTACCGAAATTTGACAGTAAAAATCATATATTTTGCTACCAAATTTTAATTTGGTACCCAAAAAAATATATTGTGCTACCATATATTGGTTTGGTAGCCAAAAAACAAATTTTCAAAAAATGAAAAACATTATAATTTGATAACAAAAGTTTAGTTAAAACCATTTTTTTAATCACATTATAACATAAAATATAAGTTAAAAAATGGTACACCTTATTCTATATAATAAAATAATAAAATACCATTATAAATTCATTGTCTACTTTATGTATAACAAATTTAATATATATCATATAAACATATATGTCATACAAGAAAGAGCTAAATAACTAAATATATTTGTTTATAGAAAACATATTATTGTTATAAAACATATTTATGAAAAACTATAAAATAAAAAAAATTACAAGCACAAAATATGAGGTTATAAATTTTCTTGAAGATTTGCTATCAATCGTAGCTTTTGGTAGCAAAAAATGACTTTCCGCCAGCAAAATATAAGTTTGGTAGTAGATTCTTACTTTTTGCTACCAAAATTTGGTAGCAAAAAATCATATAATTTGCTACCAACTTTTAGTTTGGTACCCAAAAACATATATTTTGGTATCAAATTTTGGTTTGGTAGCCAAAAAACAAATTTTCAAAAAAGACAAAAAATTAAAATTTGATAACAAAAGTTTAGTTAAAACCATTTTTTTAGTCACATTATATAATAAAATATAGGTTTAAAAATGGTACACCTTATTCTATATAATAGAGTAATAAAATATTGTAATAAGTACATTGTCTACTTTATGGATAACAAACTAACTTATTACATATCATATGAACCTATATGTCTTATAAGAAAAAGTTAAATCACCAAATGTATTTGTTTATAGAAAACATATTATTGTTACAAACTTCATATCGAACATATTCGTGAAAAACTATTAAAAAATTACAAGCACAAAATATGATCACTACTACAGAATGTGGATTCCACGACGGTTTTTAACCGTCGTGGAAGAAATCCACGACGGTTCTCCAACCGTCGTGGAATCCAGAGTCGTGGAATCTTTTAATATTCCACGACGGTCTTTTTACCGTCGTGGAATATGTAAAATAGGGCCAAAAAATGGACTATTTAGAACCATACCACGACGGTTTTTGATGGAAAAAACCGTCGTGGAAATTAATATACCACGACGGTTCTTATGAGCCACCGTCGTGGTTGATTGGTCTACGACGACGGGTTTTATCAAGTCACCGACGTGGTATTCATTATACCACGACGGTTTTTTCATGTCACCGTCGTCGTATTACTACATACCACGACGGTGATTTGTTAGAAACCGTGGTGGTAGACCAATATACCACGACGGTTCTAAACATCCACCGTCGTGGTAGTTCTCCTTACAACGACGGTGGCTTTATTGTATAATAAAACCGTCGTGGTATATTGATCTACCACGACGGTTTATATATTTAACCGTCGTGGTATATTGTATACCACGACGGTGCTTTTCTAAACCGTCGTGTTATTTATAATTCCACGACGGTTTCTGTTGAAAACCGTCGTGGTATGTTGTCAAGTGAACAAAACAATTACAAATCGTTCATTTTGAATACCAGTTCATTCATTCATCCCACGGATTAATTACACAGCCAAGAAAAAAAAAATAACAAAACTGATATCTTAAATAAAATGTCACAATGTACAAAAAAATTAAATATAGCGCCTATACAAAATTCAACAGCATGCTAATGTGCTCAATATTGTATGAAGCGCATGACATATTGTGTCCACTCCTGCCTAACCAAATTCAAATCAGCTTCGGTATAAGACGTCTTCTTTTGAAGTAGGGCAAGGCCATCGACGGTCAAGCATATTTCTCGCATGAACCCCAATACAAAGTAGCCGCATTGCACATTTCCTTGTTGTATTGGGCAGCGAGCAGTCTGAATCAACGTCTGTAAGTTGCGTCGCTTTGTTATTCCTCGTCCCACCAGCAACTTCCAATCGTTTAGTGCCCTAACAAACCAACAAATATCAATACATCCAGAACTACAACAACAAGAATATCAATCTAATCATTAATACCAACATCAAAGAATACTTACAACGTAATTAGCTGTTGAAAATCTTCACCCGGATCGTTTCCAAGAGGATTAAAATAAAGGACCGAGTCATCCCACGGATTAATAACAGCCAATATCCAATGTTGGCCGCTGTTATATGGCATGAGAACAAACCTTCCCTTGGTGTGTTTGTTATGATCCGGATGATATTGTCGGCTCTCTCTAATGTACGCTACGCGATCTACATTCTGTTGCACTGGCGAGACAAGGAATGGAGAAACAAAGTCATAACGCTGCTCCATTCCGGCTTTTGCACAACAATCCGCTAGATAGCTGCAAAATAATTAAGTCAAACTTGCAGCCCGAAAATAATTGTAATACAGTATCACGGTACTAATTGGAACAAGAAAAATGACATTACCTG
>CM046362.1:19437395-19490196 GCA_025413025.1 Ficus hispida | reverse complement strand
GGACACGACTGAAAAAATGACCTCGTCGCCTCTCGGTCCGCGTCGACTTGGTCCGGGTCCATATCGTCAAGTCTATCATAATATAGGCGCATAATAATTATTAATATACGAAAATAAAATTTTTAACTTACAATGATGGCGGCGATGGCAGGCTGACTGTGAAATTTGATCGCAGGGAACCGCTCTGATACCAACTCTGTAACGACCCGCCTAGCACAGGTCGTTACCATACATACATATCGTACATACATAACTTACACAGCGGAAATTTTTTTTTTTATACTGTATTTACATACGAAATATAAATGTATATCGAACATTAATTACGTTGTTTGGGTGTAAATAAAACTTATTTCATAATTACATAATATAACGAAACGCGTAGCGGTTTATTCCCACATTTCATAGTCCGTCAATCCATGCCCTCCATCTTGCATTAAGAATTATTTCCAGGCTACTTACCTACAGCACAGACGTAAGACAGTGAGCTTTCGCTCAGCAAGTACAACTATTCTATACCGCAATTTACTTTAAATAAAACACATCACACATATCCTAACTAGCATACCACACTAATCATAACTTAAGCATAACATAATATAACTTATCTTAACTTATGCATGAGCCATTTATGCTTCATTATGCTTGCTTGATTAATCATAAATTGCTTTCTTAACTTATCATAATTTATCTTGTCTTATCTTGTGGGTCCCATAACGTAAGTGTTCGTACCGGGCGCGCAACTATGAATTGGTTGGGGCGGCCAAACCATTTCCAATTCAATCCATAGTTCAACCCGACCTAACGCGGGTCGGTACGACACAGGCAAATTATTTACCATCATAACTTTCATTATCTCATACTTAATTGTATTAATTAGTGAGCATACATCGTGATATGTCACACAATTAATTTATAATCTTATCATCATAACCTATTCCATGGCATTCTAAATCATAGCATTTCAACTTTTTATAACACATAACATACCATAGCATATAACATAGCATATCATCATAGCATTTTATAACATATTCATAACACATAATCATAGCATACTACAAAGCATGACATTTTCTATAACATTTCCTATAACTTAAAACTATCTACAACACATAAGAGATAACATTTACACTACATAGCATTTTCATCATACTTTGGCAAGTATACACAACAAAGCCCATGCTGTAGGCGGAGTTGTACTTACCTCGTTCGTAAAAGCTGTGTCCAAAAGTCGAGTTAAATCCCGTTGGGACACTTCGGCGTGCGACGTTCTGAGATTAATAAAAGTAAGGGTTAGAACTGTTGGTAATATAACCAACATTCTTATATAACCTTACTTATCTTTACCTTGTCCTAATTGGTTACCTAAGTAACCCTAACCGGTTAAATCTTTAACTTAGGTTTTAAAAACAAACTTATTTCTTTAGAAAAGAATTCTTAGGTTTTGGTTTAAAAATCCTTTTGTTCAATCTTTTAAAAAAAACTGAAAACCTTAAAAGGAGTCGTATAAAATTATTGACTATTGGAGACTGCCTTTGGAACAGTTTCTCAATGTCCATTTTGCAGTGAAACTGCAAAAATATGCATTTTCTGTGTCAACTTTGTAAATCCTGTACAGGATTTCCATAATTCCTGTACAGTTCTCCGAAATTCATTTTCATCTTAAAATCCAGACTGAATCTGTAAAACTTTTCTTCATGAAAGTTGTAAACATTTAAAAACTCTACAACTTTTATGTTTTGGGTAAAACCCAGTTCTGGCGTTTTCGTGGTCAAAACCCCTGAGGAACTTGTCCTGGCCGTGCTCGGGTCCTGGTTTTGGTAAAAACCGAGGCCATTGGAGCCTTATTTTACAAAACTGTCCGCGCTGTCCTCTAGGAAAAACTCTACTTAAAAACTTTCATGTTTTGAGTTTCCCCTGATTCGGCCTCTAGAAGCCTCAAAATCTGTTTTTCCCGAAACTGGCCAATTTCTACTCGAGTTGGTAGTTTTCGGTTTAAAATTTCGTTTACATCCTAAAACGTTCACCCTACCTCAACCGAACTCAGCGGGAGCCTAGAAAGTGGTCATGCAGCATTTTCTAACGTCCAATATTCAACATGCAAATCAAATTTAGCATCAAACATAATGTACATAAACCCTAACCAATTCACAAACATCTAGCATGCAAAAATCATAACCACCAAACCATAAATCCTAACCATAACAAGCACATAGCCTATAATCTTAATTTAGGGCAGAAAATTAAAGTGAGCTTATGCTCATTACAACACATACTTAAATACATTTAAATTTCTCCAATTGAAATTTAAATGAAAGCTTAAGAATTTGGAATTTTACCTCACCTTGGATCCGAATTTTTGGATTGGCTCTTGGCTCCCCTTTTTCCTTCTCCAACAGCCGGTCCTTTGGCCAACTTGTGCACCAAATGCTCTAGTGCTCTTAAATGATGTTCTAAGTGGAAACCAACACTCAAAACTCTAAATCCCCCTTTGGATTCAACTTTTCTCTCTTGCTTTCCTCTTGCCCCACACAACCGGCCCTTGGCCTAGATATGGGTTCCAATTTTTTTCAAACTTCCTTGCTTGCTCTCTAAGGTAAAACCGACTATCCCTAGGCTTAAAACACACTTGGTTTTGCAAAATTTCCTTCCTTTCTCTCTTGTTGAAGTTCGGATTTTTGGTGGAGAAAATTTGGCAAAGTTTGGCTAAGTTTTCTAATTTTTTTCAATAGCAAACTCACCTATTTATAGAGGTTGGAATTTCTTGAAATTGCACAACTTAGTCCTCAAAAATTTCAGAAATTGGACTTTAGGGGGACATGTGGCCGGCCATTGTGGCTGATTTTTGGCCAAATACTTTCCAAAATTTTCATTAAATCATTTAATGATGTCATTAAGATAAAGTTAGGTGATGCAAGCTTTTCTTAAGCTTGTTTGGCTTTTTAACTTATTACACAGTCCATTAATGTTTCAACACAGGTATTTCTAATACTGGATTCACTTATGCACAGTATTAGTTTACCGAACGGCAGTCCAAAATTTATCTGTGTGAAAACAAACTGTATAAAAATTTCCTTATTTCTTAAAACCCTTTTGCCCTTTAATTCTACTTAATGTGCTTGTCTTTCTATGGTGGTTTTAAGTTCTAAACATATCATTTTATCAGTAAAAACGGCCTATACCGTATAATTCTATACTGCGGCGATTTTACTCGTACCGTCTTTTCTTTAACTTTTTGGGGTAAATCTTTGGCTTTCTCGTCCACCATTGACTTTCTTGTCGACAGGTGGCTTTCTTGCCGAGATTTGACTCCTGTGGTCAACAGTTGACCTTTTGGTCAACCGTCGACGTTTTTGGTCAAACTTTGACCAACATACATTTTTGGCCATTTTCATTCCTTTTTACCTAAAAGGACGTTTTCTTGTCCTAGAAATTATTTTTGAGTCTTTTAAAGTCATAAAAACTCACAAAACATTATAAAAACCCTTAACCGGGCTTTTTCATTAATATTCTTAAGGTACAATTTGAATTTTTTGTACAAAGAATCATAATCGTTAAATAACTAGGTATTACAGTATGATTGAATGATAAATACGAATCCAACAAGCCGCATATTGATGTAGGCTCATGGCTTTGTCCGTTTGAGGTAGTGTGCACGGATTTTTAAGCAAAAAAAAAAAAAAAACAAACAAAACTGCCAATTTTCGGATTTAACTGGATAACTTTTTGGAAACTTAATTTTGAGCTCCTTAGAGGCCGAATTTAGAAAATGTTATAACTGAAAAGTTGTAGAAAATTTAAAATCCTAGGGGGAAACGTAAATGCTTTTTGAAAATAAGCTCCAAATGCCTCTATTTTTATCAAAATCCGAAGCTGGTCAATACTAACAGTGTACACGGCCATAATTTTTCAGAAAGAGAAACAAGCAAGTTAAAGGCAAATTTAGGTTTTGGACAAAAGATAAAAGTTGTAGGATTCGATCAGATCTATAACTTTCATGAATTAAACCTTTTCAAATTCTAAACCAATTTAAAGATTAAACTAGATTTTCAAAACTGTATAGGGTACAGGAAATTCCTACATAGGATTTTCAAAACTATGCATGATACAGGAAATTCCTGCACATGCACTTTCAATCAAACTAGGAGACTGATTTCAAAAGTAGTTTTCCAAGTTTTACAATTTTACTATCCCGGTTAAAAGAAATTACGGTTTTTACAAAGAAAACGGTTTTAAAAGTTTTGAATCCATTTGAAATTTCACAAGTAGTTTTTTAAAAGGCAATTCCAAGTGTTCAATCAAGATAATACTTGAAATTATGAAAACAAGGTATTTTTGAGAAAATGGGAAGAGGCCCAAATTACTTAAATATATGGTAACAATTCTATGACAAATAGTAATTAGATAGTATACTAATTTATTATGTTGGGCTTTGTATTTATGGTTACCCATGGTAGTCAGATAGGATACCGACCTATTATGATAAGGTTTGTATCCCTGATTATTAATGATAATCAGATTGAATACTAACATTGTATGCTATGGTTGGTTGAGTTATGTGGCAAAACGATTCTTACGTTCTATTTAAAAACAGGATTATAACCTGTTACTTCACCTTTTTGTATGATAGGACAAGAGCTTAGGATAACTAGTAAGTATAGACCTCAATTACAATATGAAAAATAGTAAACTAGCTATTTTCAAACATGACATGTTTACATGTATGCCATGATATGCCATGTTTATATATATGTCATGTTTTTACCATTATGTCATGATCATGTATATGCTACATTTTATGATTATGACATACTTTACTATTATACCATAGTTTACGATAATGCCATGTTTTATACCATAGTTTACGATAATGTCATGTTTTACAGTCAAGGCCTTACCGGCCAACATATTTTAAGGTCTTAAGCAAAACTTTTAAATGACGCCTTTAAGGTAAGGAATGAGTACCGTTCACCGAACTGGCGGCCGGTGGAAACAAAAAGATTGAAGGTTGGATGATCTTTGCGTGCATGAGCGGTACACTTCTAATTGCAAGCCTTTTGTATGCTTTATATATATATATATATATATATATATATATATATAAATTTTTTTCTTTTGATGATTGATTACATGAGCCAACAAATAATTCCAATATTCTTTGCTACAGGAAATTAAAAACAGATGACTGGCTAGTTTATTGAATCAAACGACACGTAATCGGTGGCAAAATCAAAAAGTTTTTTTAAATTAGAACATTTTGAAATAAATAAATAAATAAATAAAGACATATTTATATTTTTCAATTATTAAATGGAGGCACAGTTAGAAATTTTTTTTTTATTTTTTCTGAGAATGTATAACAACAACATATTTTAAATTTTGAATAGGACATAAACCTAATTTTTCTTGTCAAATAGGAATAACACTAGAATTTCTACATATAAGTTTTTTTAAAAAATAACTTTAAAAATTGAGTGGGGCATGTGCCACCACTCACAAAAGATTCGACCTGGGGTAATTATTGCAATTGCTAACTCATCTCTATTATTAAGGTCCAGAGTTTAAATCTCACACTTTGAAGTAAAAAAAAAAAATCAATCTTATATTGCTTGGATCAAAGCTATCTTCCCTGAAACAACAATGTGAAGATAAAGTCACTAAGGGAGAAAGTAAATAAATAATATAAACATATATTATGCGTGCCCGATCAGTACAAAGAATGAAACAAGACAAAGAAAAACGGAATGTTCTTGGTTTTGGAGATTGTTGATGGTTACTAAAATTTAGGTTAAATAAAAGAAGATTAAATAAAATTTAAAAAAATTCAGAACATGGGGCGGCTTCAGTTTTTAATGGGGAAAAAAAAAAAAAAAGTCAATGTTAAAGGTTCAAAAGCTATGTCAGACAGCCTTAATTATCTCTTGATAGAATTGAAATTAGGGAAACAAATATTAATCTAAGAATTGCATATAGTCTAGTACTATAGATTAATTAGAGTTATAGAAAGATTAATTCCTATAGGTTTTGACGAATACTACCTGAAAAGGACTCGTGTTTATAGGTTGTACTTATTTGATACTTGAATAGGTTATTGCAATTCCACCAAAGAAGAAGAAGAAGAAAGAATAGGTGGTTACTAAATAGTATGGAATCTAGAGATATATACCATTACAGTAAAGGAATCTGTCATGTTAATGGTAGTCATTACATGATATCAGTGGTGGAGCTACTTAGGAATGAGTGTGAGCAATCGTCCCACTGAGTTTTTTATTATTGTTTTCTAAAATAAGCTTGAAAAAAATTTACGATTTTCTTGTTTGTACCCTTATTAGGATTTAATTTTTTCATGTACATCCACACTAAATTTTTACACCTTTTCACTTTTACTTTTGTATTTTCAGAAAGAAAAAAAATAGTATATGCTCTCATTGAAATAGAAGACTGATTCTATCGTTGCATGAAGTTGCCTTTAAGACATGAAGTTGCCTTTAAGACATGTGCCCAATGGTGCGGTGGTATTTAAAAAAAAAAGTGTAAATAATTTACAATTTCCCCCTTTTTTGTTGTAGAAAAAAAATATAATGTCCTTTCATCCTCCATTCTAATGCTCTTTATGAAATCACGGGCTTGGTGCTCATTGAAGCAAAAAAAATAACCAAATTAAATTCTACTATAAAATATGCGTCCATTTTTCAGCCCACACCCATTGTTACGCCGGCCATTGACCAGGTGTAGCTCAAACTAGAGCTATAAAGTAGTACATAATCCTAAGAATATCTTACAAGGAGAAAAAACAAAAGCATCCTAATCGTCGTACCAGCTTATAGCTAGTAGATCATACGATTTGCTTAAAAATGGACAATAATATGTTTGTGTGTATGTGTGTCAGATGTACCTTAGTTATCAACAATGTTCTCTTTTAACGTTTATAAAACTACAAGAAATTGAGATAAATTCAGTTGCTGATTAAATATTAACTTCAATGACTCAGATGAGACATGCAGTTCTGAGGCAACGGAAAACATTAATGATCAAATTATTAGCCCCTTAAGAATAAAGTCTCACTTCTTTACATCAACATATAAATATATGGATTGATCTTAAATCCGATACCGAATAGTATCTGGCAATTCCTAAACATATATATTTCCCATGCATGTTCTTCCCTCGGGTCTTCTAACTTACAAATTAAGTAGTCAATTGTAACATGTTCATCATCACTCTGGTTTCATAATTGACTTTTCAAAGTTTCTCATTTCAATTTCATTTCATCACGTACTTAAAATAGTCGTGTAAAGACATTATGGCCATATATATTTTTGAGCTCTTAATTAACAATTGCCTTGTGATTTTATCATAGAGATAATTTCTTTCATAAATTTTTAATTTTACAATTTTCCCCTTAAATTTTTAAGAAACGTTAATTTTTTTTTTAACAGAAATAGACATTTAACTCGCACATGAGTTATTAACTAATGGCACAGATAACCGTTTTATATATTTTTACTCAAACTATTGAGGTTAGGATCATTAATTAAGCTTATTCAAATTAGATAAATTTGAATTAACTTGGTCAAAAATGTAAATTTGAGCTAAAAAATTTTTTAAAAAAAATCATGTTGTACTCTTAAATAACGACCCAAGTGCAAGTCATACCAATTCTATTAAAAAATTAACATTGTTTTCAATGTGACCGGTTTGCTACAGATTTGCAAATACGAGGACTAAATTGTTAAAATTAAAGGTTTGGTGGCAAATTACAAGTATGCGATAAGATCAGAGGACAACGGTACCAAAAAGCCTATACTTTGGGCCCACAAATTATTCTCCTATTTAAGTATATATATCAAGGACATACCATATATTTGCACATGTACAAAGAAAGAAAAACAATGGCAATAAGACATGAAGAAGTTGATTTGTTAACTAAGTTGTATGAAGCATCAATTGAAGGATCTTTGCTTACCTTCAACTCATTGATTCAAAAAGATCCATTAATCATAAGTAAGATTTCACTAACCACCTTCAATGAAACTCTACACATAGCAGCTTTACTTGGCCACCATGATTTCACTAGACACCTTCTTTTCCACAAGCCAAAACTTTCATCCGAGTTAAACTCCCACCTACGCTCACCTCTTCACCTGGCTTCAGCCGAGGGCCACACATAGAAGTCCAAGTATTTTTAAAAGAAAACAGTGAGGAAAACATGTGGTTAGCCAAAGATCAAGATGGGAAGATTCCTCTCTGTTGATGGCTAAATCGGGACCGACCGAGCATCCACCGTCGGGAAGGATCGCCGGCTTCGCCACGCAACGCGTCCGAGAACTTTCCTGAGCAGAGAAGCCTCAGCTGGGCGACCACACTATAAATTCCCGGATTCTCCCCTTACAAGTCTCCTTCGCCATTCCGAGGAGCCGAGAAGGTCGACCAAGGCACCAACCTATTCCGAGGAGCCGAGAAGGCCGACCGACCCCCCTACCATACCGAGGAGCCGAGAAGGCCGACCAAGATACCACTTGACGGATCCCCCTCGCGTGCCAGGAGGGCACCTAGGGGACCGGGCTCCGGCACACGTATCGTCATCATTGCACGGTACCCTGCCCCTGACACGAGTCACATCGCCGCCTGCCGCTGCCGGCTCTGACACCTGCGGTGACAAGATGGATACCTGCTGTACTCTCATGTCAGGGGCAGGCGGCGTCAGTTGCCTCGACTCGGGCGCCCGGGCTGGATGGAACACCTATAAATAAGAAAGAGGCTCCTTGTTTCAGGTACGATCATTTTCACCTTCTAGAGCTCTGCCTCTCCACTTGCTCATCAGTTCCCCGGCTGACTTAAGTATCGGAGTGCCCACGATAGACACCACACCGGTGTCCCCCGTCACCCCAAGGTGCTTCATTTTGCAGGTGCTTCACGGCGGAGCAGCTGACGGCTCGAAGCCCGACCACCCGACCACATTGGGTGTTGGTGCCGGAACCATTTTTGGCATCAACATTTTGGCGCTAGAAGGAGGGCCCGCCTTTCCAGCACTTTACACTTGCACTCACGCTGCTCGTGCGCCATGGACGAACACGGGAACCAGGAGATCCAAGAACCCGACAACACGATCCCGTCAAGCTCTCGGGGCACCCGACAGACACAGCGTCGTGGTGGATCCCGAGCACAGCAGCGACCAACCCCAACTGAAGTCCTGACCGGGAACGTCCAGGTGTTGGTGCAGACCGTACAAGTACTGATGGAAGCCATTCGGGAATCTCATAATGTCCAGCTTCCCCAGGCACAGGCCGAGGAGGCTGAGTCCACGCCTAGTAGGCCTCCCAGACCGGCCAGCAAGCGCCACAACCTTGCTCCCTCGAGTGTCTGGGGGAGCGACCAGTTACGACAAGAGAGCCTGGGTAGGCAGCGAAGAGAGGATGCCGAGCCCAGCAGAGTACGCTCGAGGAGCCGCCACACCCGAGAAGCTCCCTCCGGACCTGCCGAGCAGCCGGCCCCAGAGGGGGATCTTGCCGACCAAGGCCCCGAGGATACCATCGCCGCCCTGGGAAACATGACGTCTATCTTCGACCGCTTGGGGCGCCCGGAGATTTACCGCCGCTTGGGTCGGGACACCTCTATGGAGCCCGCCCAAGAGGATCGTGGACAGAGCCGCCTAGACCATATCCAGCGACAGCTCGACAGGCTGGTTGGCCAGCAGTACGGGTTTGAATCAGCTGGGGCAGCCGACCCGCCGTTCAGCACGGACATCATGGAAACCCCCTATCCGAGTAGATTCAAGATGCCGGCTGTGCCATCTTAGGATGGGTCCACGGATGCAGATGAGCACCTCGAGAATTATCAGGCGCACATGCTGATCCAGAGCGCCAACGAGGCTGCCCTCTGCAAATCTTTCTGCCTCACCCTGACCGGAGCAGCTCGACAGTGGTATCGGAGACTTCCCCCCGGCTCGATCAGCAGCTTCCGGCAGCTGTCGAGTTTGTTCTCGGGTGCGTTTCTGGGCTCCAGGGCCAGGAAGCTGGGGGCCTCTCACCTGTTCAGCATTAAACAGGGAGAGGGTGAAAGACTGAAGAAATTCTTGGAGCGCTTCGACAAGGCCGTCGTGCAGGTTGAAGACTGCACCGACGACACATTGATCCAGGCATTCAGGGAAGGCGTCAAAGACTCCCGTCTCGTCTGGACATTGGCTTATGATAGGCCGCCCACCTTCGCCCACCTGAGGAGTATCGCCTGGAGACATGCAGAAGCCGACGAGTATGTCCGGGGGCGAGGGTTGGGTGATCGAGGGCAGGGATCGGCTGACCGAGAGCGACCGAGGTCCTCCACGAGGAGGACAGAAAGGGGAACGTCTGACCGTGCCCGACCGGAAAGGGGAAAGACGCCGGTGAGGGACAACCGCGCGGAAGCCCCTCCTCGCCCGAAGCCGCCGAGGAAATTTCACCAATACACCCCACTGGTCACCACCATCGAGCACGTCCTAACCCAGGTGTCTGGCAAGGGACTGCTCCGGGACCCGCCACCCATCAGGACCGAGCGCACCCGGAGGGATCAACGCCAGTACTGTCACTTCCACAAAGATGTCAGCCATGACACGAGGAATTGCATTCAGCTCCAAGATCAAATCGAGTCGCTGATACGCTGTGACGCCCCGACTTCCCAAGCCAGGTCGACACCATACTTACTTGTACTTATCTTACTTGAAAAATTGAGAATAATTTTTTTTTTCTTTAAAACATATTTACATAAGTTATCTTGTAGAGAAAAACTTATCATGTATACATACTATACTGAAGATATCTTCTTAAGTCTTTAAACTTCATACATATTGCATAACATAATTTACTTTTGGGATTCAAAAGCGGTTGCGGAAAATTTTGCGTAGTGGTATCCCACACCGCCCTTCACCCGCCGCATCGTCCGCATAGCCCACCATTTAAGCTGCAGGCTTCTTACCTACAGTATGGAATACAAGAGTGAGCTTTCGCCCAGCAAGTACAAACATAATCTCACAAAACATTTAGAACATCTCAAAAACATATCATTCATCATATAACATATGCATGAACCATTTATGATTGATTGAATGTCTTATGCTTTATTATAGACTCAATCCTTTAACTTATTATCTTGTCTCAACATGTGGGCCCATAGTGTACGTACCGAAAGCGCGCAGCCTCCAGACAAAGCTAGGGTTTGCAAGGCCCTAACAGTTCTGGGAATTATAACTTGACCCTTCTCGATCACGGAAGGTAAATGTCACAACTGAAACCTCTAGCCTCCTCGATCACGGGAGGTTGGTACGACACCTTTCTCGATTTATCTTACCATATGGTTTAACATTAGTGAACATGCTTCATGATGTCACTATGTTATATCATACTTAACACTTGCCATAACATAGCATTCTTGAAAAACATGTCATTTATGGCATTTTTGTAAACCATGACACTTTTGAAAACATGGCATTTATGGTATTTTTGTAAACCATGACACTTTTAAAAACATGGCATAACATGTCATAGAATATATCATCGCATGGCATCACATATCATAGCATGTACACTTGAAAATATAGTGTAAATAGCATAGCATAACATAGCACATTTGAAAATAGTATTTACTATTTCCATACTGCAGGTGAGGTTCGATACTTGCCTGAGATACTATGTCTGGGGTTTCGTTGCCTTAACTCAGATTGCAACTGCAGGTTACCTCCTGCTATTAAAAATAACATAGGATAAGGATCCTATAAAATATTGGTAGCCTATTCAATATTCTAATTATATGCCCCCCCCACACCGGTCTTGATCATTACTAGGTTACTAATCGTAACCCTAGAGTTTGTGGTTAACCAAACTTGATCCATTACTTGTTAGGTTACTTGAGGTAACCTCGGGTATTAAACTCATGTACGTATGAATAGTATCAAGTTACTATTCCTATTATTGGGCCTAATCTTTAGTAACTCGGGTATCTTTCCCGGTTATCATCCGTTAACAACTTGTTACTACACTTTAGCTTTTAAATCCAATTTGGAAAATTGGCTAGAAAATCTTTTGTTTTACTTCAAAATTCGAGGTTTTCAAAGTAAAACTTTATAAAACTCATTTAAGGCTGAAAACTGCTTTTGAAATAGTTTTCATAGTCAAAACAGGAAATGTTGATGTAAAAATACAGTTTTTCTGTATGTTTGTAGAAAATCCTGTGCAGGAATTTCTTTTTCTCTGCACAGTTTTTATAGTTCAGGTTGTATTTAAAAATCCAAATGGAATTTGAAAAACTTGTCTTCACGAAAGTTCTTGCTCTTGAGAAATTCTAAAACTTTCATGTTTTAAGAAAAACCCAGTTCTGCCTGGATTCGTACCAGTTTTAATTTGAAACCCACTGGTCGTGTAAACTAGGTCTGGGCAGTTTAGTCTCGGATTTTCGTAAAAACGGAGGCCATTGGAGCCTCATTTTGCAAATCCGTCCGCGTTGCCCTCTAGGAAAAACTGTTCCGAGAAACTTTTGTGTTTTAAGTTTTTCCAAATTCGGCCTCTAAAGGCCTCAGAATCGGCTTTCCGTAAAACTGGTCAGGATCCACCCGAGCCTGGCAGTTTTTCGGTTTAGAATTCGTTTTACGTCCTAGACGTGGAATCTAGCTCGACCAGCCACCGCGGGAGCCTAATATCAATCATGCAGCGGTTTCTAACGTTCAATATTCAACATGCAAGCCAATTTGAACAACATTCATAACCATGCAAAACCCTAAGCATTCAATCAAACACAAAGCATGCATATAAAACCACCAACCATAAAACCTAATCAATCAAGCACATAATCTATAATTCTAAGCTATGGCAGAGAATGAAGTGAGCTTATGCTCAATACAACCAATAGCCAAAATACATTTAAATTTCTCCAAATGAAATTTAAATGAAAAGCTTAGGGGTTCAAGGAATTATACCTCAATTTGGTTCAAGATTTGGCTTGGTTTTTCCTCCCTTTCTCTTCCTCCAACAGCCGGCCTTTGGCTTGAGTTGGTTTCCAAAATTTCAGCCTTCCTTGCCCTAAAATCCGGCTACCAAATTGCTCAAAATTTCCGGCCACACGAGCTAAAAAATCCGGTTACCACTTGGCTTTCCCCTTGGTTCCTACAACCGGCCCTAGTTCAAGAAATGGGTAACCAAAATTTTTCCAACTTTTTCTTGCTTGCTCTCCACACAAAATCCGACCACCCTAAGCTCTAATCACTCTTGGTTTTGGCAAAATTTCCTTTCTCTCCTTCCTTCTCACTCTCGGTTTTTGGTGAAGAAAAATTGGCAAGGGTTTGGTTGCTTTTCTCCAATTTTTTTGAATTATGGCTTCACCTATTTATAGGCATTTGAAACTTTGCAAAATTGCTAGTTTAGTCCTTCAAAACTAACATTTTTGCACAAAATGGAGGTGAGGTGGCCGGCCAAAGCCTTGTGGAACAAGGGAAAAATTTTGGCAATTTACTTAAATGGAAGAAATGATGTCATTTTTAAAAAGTAAGGTGATGTCATCCACCTTTAGGCCTTGTTTGGCTCTTTTGCTATTGTACAGTCCATTTTTAAGTTAACACAGGTATTTCCAATACTGGATTCACTAATACACAGTACAATTTAGTACTGTTATTTTAAACTGCAGTACAAAATTCATCTGTGTAGAAATGGACTGTATAAAAATTTTCTTATACAATCAAACTTCTTGGCCAAAGATAACCTAACTAATGTGCTTGATTTTCTATGGTGGTTTTTGAATCTTAAACATACCATTTTATCCGTAAAAATGGCTTTTACACGGTACAATTTTTATACTGAAAAATATTTAACCGTACCGCCTCATTTTCGATTTTTCGGGTCAATCATTGACTTTCTTGTCAATCCTTGACTCTCTTGTCAAAATTTGACTATCATGAATTCATGAAATTTCGTCATACCTTTTTACTTAAAAGGCCTATCATGAAGTCTCGTAATTAATTTACTGAGAACTCAATCATATACTGATAAAATCATGAATTTTGTATTAATATTCATAATTTTCATAAAATTGCACATAACACATAATACGAACTATAAATTTCTTATTTACAAGAAAATTGTGAGTTCGTGAAAATTTCGATTATTACAATCTACCCTCCTTAAAGAATTTTCGTCCTCGAAAATCAGAACAATTCGGGGTAGCTTTTCTTCATCTCATCTTCGCGTTCCCAGGTTGCCTCCTCAATCTCATGATTTCGCCATAGGACCTTAACTAAAGGTATAACCTTGTTCCTTAGCACCTTTTCTTCTCGTGCCAAAATTCGAACCGGTTTCTCCTCATATGTCAGATCTTCGTGAACCTCAATTGGTTCGTGGTCCAATACATGGGATGGATCCGAGATGTACTTCTTTAGCATCGACACATGAAATACATTGTGTACATATGCTAATTCCTGGGGCAAAGCCAACCTATAGGCCACGTTGCCAATTCTTTCCAATATTTCGAATGGCCCTATGTATCGTGGACTCAATTTCCCCTTCTTTCCGAATCTCATAACTCCCTTGAATGGAGCAATTTTGAGAAAAACCAAGTCTCCTACTTGGAATTCTAGAGGCCTTCTGCGCTTGTCGGCATAGCTCTTTTGTCGACTAAATGCAGTCTCCATTCGTCGGCGTATAAGTTTGACGGCATCAGTGGTTTTCCGAATGAAATCTGTGGACAGAAGTTCCTTTTCCCTGGTCTCGTACCAATGGACTGGAGATCTGCACCTTCTTCCGTACAGAGCTTCGTAAGGAGCCATTCCAATTGAAGCTTGGAAACTGTTGTTGTACGAGAATTCAATCAAAGGAAGCTTCTTATCCCAAGTTCCTTTGAAATCCATCACAGACGCTCGCAACATGTCTTCCAGGGTCTGAATGGTCCTCTCGGATTGCCCGTCCGTTTGAGGATGAAAAGCTGTACTAAAGGTAAGCTTGGTACCCATGGCTTGATGTACACTTCTCCAGAACTTAGAAGTGAAACGACCATCACGATCAGAGATGATTGTCTTTGGAATCCCATGGTAGCGAACAATCTGCGCGACGTATAGTTCCGCCAGCTGTTCCACCGAAAAGCTAAGCTTGATAGCGATAAAGTGTGCAGACTTCGTCAAACGATCAACAATCACCCATATAGCATCATTGCCACTGGAAGTTCGGGGTAGTCCAACCACGAAATCCATCGTCACTTGGTCCCATTTCCATTCTGGGATGGAAATTTTCTGCAACTCTCCCCCGGACGTTGGTGTTCTGCCTTCACCCTTTGACATGTAAGGCATTTGCTGACGAATGTAGCGACGTCATTCTTCATTCTGGGCCACCAAAAACTTTCCTTCAAGTCTTGGTACATCTTTGTAGCTCCTGGATGGACGGAATACGGAGTCTCATGAGCTTCCTTCATGATTTGTTCCTTCAACTTGTCGTCGTTAGGGATGCATAATCTATTTTTCCGATAGAGTATGCCCTCATCCGATATGTTGAAGTCTGACTCCTTTTCTTCCAGGACTTCGTTCCTTGTTCTGAGCAGCGAGGCATCTCCTTCTTGTCGCTCTTTCATACCATCTAAAATGGTAGGTTGGAAGGTTAGGGCAGCTAAACTTCCCGTAATAAGCTCTATTCCAGCTTCTATTAGCTCCTTCTGAAGAGGTTCGGTCAATGGCTGTATTGACATCAACGAGGAAGATGACTTCCGACTAAGGGCATCAGCTACTTTGTTAGCCTTCCCTGGATGGTAACGGATGTCTATGTCATAATCCTTCACCAATTCGAGCCATCTTCTTTGCCTCATGTTGAGCTCTTTTTGTGTGAAGATATACTTCAAACTCTGATGATCTGTGTAGACTTCACACTTACTGCCGTAAAGGTAGTGCCTCCAGATTTTGAGCGCAAATACTACCGCCGCAAGTTCCAAATCATGCGTCGGGTAGTTCTTCTCATGATCTTTTAGCTGGCGTGAAGCATAAGCGATCACCTTTCCATTTTGCATGAGCACGGCTCCCAATCCTATTTTAGAAGCATCGCTGTATATCACGAAGTTTCCTTCTTCCACATTCGGAATTGTGAGAATCGGAGCGCGAGTCAGCCTGTTTTTCAGCTCTTGGAAGTGCTCTTCACACTTTGCAGTCCATTCGTACTTCTTTCCTTTCCGTGTAAGTGCAGTGAGTGGCGCTGCAATTTTAGCAAATCCTTCGACGAAACGTCGGTAGTAGCCCGCCAAGCCGAGGAAACTACGTACTTCGGTGACATTTTTCGGAGCTGGCCATTCACTTACTGCCTCAATCTTGGCCGGATCTACAGATATGCCGTTCTTGGAGACCACATGTCCTAAGAAATGGACCTTTTTCAACCAAAATTCACACTTTGTGAATTTAGCGTAGAGCTGGTTTTGCTTTAAAATTCGTAAAGCAATCCTTAAATGCTCCTCATGCTCCTCCTTTGATCTTGAATAAATCAAGATATCATCTATAAAGACAATAACAAATTTATCCAAGTAATCCTTGAATACTCGATTCATCAGGTCCATAAAGGCTGCTGGAGCATTTGTCAGTCCGAATGGCATAACGAGGAACTCGTAATGTCCATATCGTGTTCGAAAAGCTGTCTTGGGAACGTCTCCTTCCCTAATTCGAAGCTGGTGATATCCGGATCGCAGGTCAATCTTCGAGAAAATTGAAGCTCCTCTCAGCTGATCAAACAGATCGTCGATCCGAGGCAAGGGATACTTGTTCTTGATAGTTATCTTGTTCAACTCCCGATAGTCAATGCACATCCTAAGAGTGCCGTCCTTCTTTTTAACAAACAGAACTGGAGCTCCCCATGGCGAGTAGCTCTGACGAATGAATCCTCGATCCAGAAGCTCTTGTAACTGAATCTGCAGTTCCTTAAGTTCGGCAGGCGCCATCCTATACGGAGCCTTGGATACTGGTGCTGATCCAGGAAGTAACTCAATCTCAAAGGAAATCTCTCGTTCTGGTGGCAGTCCTGGCAACTCTTCAGGAAAAACCTCTATAAATTCTCTGACTATCGGTACTTCCTCCGGTCTGCTCTCGGTTTCAAGCGTCTTATCCACTATGTTGGCTAGAAATCCCATACATCCTTCTGCCAACAATTTCCTAGCCTTCAGCGCAGAAATGAACATTTTCGGCTGTTTTGGAGTCGATCCTCTGAAAATAAACTCCTCGCTCCAATTGGCTTGAACGTACGTACGCGTGGACAGTCGATAACTGCTTGTACTTCCCCAAGAAATCCATTCCCAAGATGACGTCGTAGTCGAATAGGTCAATGATGATCAATTGACATACATTTCCCTACCACATATAATTATTGGAACATGACGTACCCAATAATCAGACAACAGAATCTCCCCGGAGGGTAATGCAGTCCTAAATGTTTTTCCGATCCTATCACTTGCTCTACCTAGTTTCTTAGCGAATCTAGGCGATGTGAACGAATGCGTAGCTCCAGAATCAATTAACACATAAGCATCTTGTTGAGCAAAAGGAAGCTGACCTGTCACCACTGTGGAAGGTCCAGCTTGAGCATCCTCCTTTGTGTAGGCGTAAATGCGTCCTTGCGGTTCTGGAGCTTCCAACCTGCCTTGGGAGATTTCGGGTCCCTCGAGCTTCATCTGTGCCGCATGAAGTTGAGGTCCCTGTCCTCTCTGTTGGTTCTGCGGACTCTGGGGGTTAAGATTGCAGCTTCTAGCATAGTGGCCTTCCTTGCCACAAAGAAAACAGCGACCGTTTCCAACACGGCACTCTCCCGGGTGCTTTCTCCCACATTTCTGACAAGTGGGATTATTGTTGTTATCAGGAGTATTTCTCTTTTGGGGAAAATTCTGTTGATTCCCCTGTCCTCCTGAATTCCACCTTCTCTTCTGCTGGTTGTTGCCGTACGGTCTGTTGTTGTTGTTGTTCTGGCCCAAAGGTCCTCCTTGACCTTTCTGTTGCGGAGTTTGGCCCTGCTTGGTCTGGTTCTGTTTGGCCTGGGCTTTTTCTTCCCTCTTCTCCTGGAAAAATTTAGCCCTTTGCTCCTTGTTCTGACCCACCCAATATTCAGCTCGAATTGCCCTGCTGACACATTCAGCAACAGTGAGTGGTGGATGGGGGCCACTGCTGATTACCACTGCTAAATCTGAGCGGAACATTCTCATCATTCTTCTTACTTTGTCCCTTTCGGAACTGATGAGGTGAGGGCAGAGACGTGCTAGCTGCTCAAACTTTTTGACAGCTTCGGCTACTGACAGATTTCCTTGGCGGAACTTATCGAACTCGTCTTGTTGAGCCTCCATGACCTCAGTATTGAAGTACTTTTCCTTAAATTCCTCCACAAAGTCCTCCCAAGTCATCTGAGTCACATCTCGCTGGATCTGAACTGTTTCCCACAGAGGCGAGCATCTTTTCGTAACATATATGATGCACAAAGGACTTTCTCCTGATCGTTGAGTCTGAGGAAATTTAGGGCGACCTGGAGGTCAATCAACCAGTTGTCAGCCTCGATTGGGTTCGTGGACCCCTCGAATTCCGGTGCCTTCATTCACCGAAATCTGTCATAAAGTTCTTCTGGAGTTCGAACCAGAGGTGCTGGTGGCACAGCTGCAGGCGCAACAGGTACTTCAGGGCTATGGGGTTCTCTGGATCACCGGGACATCATCAGGAATTTCCGGTGCAGCAGGCTGATTCATAGGTGCTGGTGGTACCTCAGCATTGGAGGTCCCTGATTCTGCTGAGCTATCTGAGCTCTAAGTCCTCCTATCTCCTGCTGTTGTGCTAACATCATCTGCCTTAGCTCATTCAGCTGAGCCGCAAGATCGATGTCCTGGGTCGGTACTCTTCTACGCTTTGGTGGCATGGTTCTGTACGGAAATAAGGAAATAAATTCAGTTTCTTGAAATCATGCCTTTTATATAGAACCATAATCTTTATTCCATATAAAAGCATAACATGAACATATCTGAATTCATCATGTTCTCGTTCGTATCTCCTTCACAACAGGAGTACCTAACCATAACATTTGGGGAAGATATAAAACTTTCCCATCATTTCCGTACGTCACCTAGTTTGCCACCAAGCTAAGACACCACCCAACGTCATCCCTGTATCCAACATTCTCCAGCATGGCCGTTGAAGAAAATACTTACTACGCACATAAAATCTTAACTAATCCTAATCGTAAAAAAATAACATAACTTACTTGGGCCGTTGCAGAAGCGATGTGAGGCGAAGTGAAGTAGGCTGGCAGGATACCGCTCTGATACCACTGTGACGCCCCGACTTCCCAAGCCAGGTCGACACCATACTTACTTGTACTTATCTTACTTGAAAATTGAGAATAATTTTTTTTTTCTTAAACATATTTACATAAGTTATCTTGTAGAGAAAAACTTATCATGTATACATACTATACTGAAGATATCTTCTTAAGTCTTTAAACTTCATACATATTGCATAACATAATTTACTTTTGAGATTCAAAAGCGGTTGCGGAAAATTTTGCGTAGTGGTATCCCACACCGCCCTTCACCCGCCGCATCGTCCGCATAGCCCACCATTTAAGCTGCAGGCTTCTTACCTACAGTATGGAATACAAGAGTGAGCTTTCGCCCAGCAAGTACAAACATAATCTCACAAAACATTTAGAACATCTCAAAAACATGTCATTCATCATATAACATATGCATGAACCATTTATGATTGATTGAATGTCTTATGCTTTATTATAGACTCAATCCTTTAACTTATTATCTTGTCTCAACATGTGGGCCCATAGTGTACGTACCGAAAGCGCGCAGCCTCCAGACAAAGCTAGGGTTTGCAAGGCCCTAACAGTTCTGGGAATTATAACTTGACCCTTCTCGATCACGGAAGGTAAATGTCACAACTGAAACCTCTAGCCTCCTCGATCACGGGAGGTTGGTACGACACCTTTCTCGATTTATCTTACCATATGGTTTAACATTAGTGAACATGCTTCATGATGTCACTATGTTATATCATACTTAACACTTGCCATAACATAGCATTCTTGAAAAACATGTCATTTATGGCATTTTTGTAAACCATGACACTTTTAAAAACATGGCATTCTTATCAACATGGCATAACATGTCATAGAATATATCATCGCATGGCATCACATATCATAGTATGTACACTTGAAAATATAGTGTAAATAGCATAGCATAACATAGCACATTTGAAAATAGTATTTACTATTTCCATACTGCAGGTGAGGTTCGATACTTGCCTGAGATACTATGTCTGGGGTTTCGTTGCCTTAACTCAGATTGCAACTGCAGGTTACCTCCTGCTATTAAAAGAACATAGGATAAGGATCCTATAAAATATTGGTAACCTGTTCAATATTCTAATTATATGCCCCCCCCCACACCGGTCTTGATCATTACTAGGTTACTAATCGTAACCCTAGAGTTTGTGGTTAACCAACTTGATCCATTACTTGTTAGGTTACTTGAGGTAACCTCGGGTATTAAACTCATGTACGTATGAATAGTATCAAGTTACTATTCCTATTATTGGGCCTAATCTTTAGTAACTCGGGTATCTTTCCCGGTTATCATCCGTTAACAACTTGTTACTACACTTTAGCTTTTAAATCCAATTTGGAAAATTGGCTAGAAAATCTTTTGTTTTACTTCAAAATTCGAGGTTTTCAAAGTAAAACTTTATAAAACTCATTTAAGGCTGAAAACTGCTTTTGAAATAGTTTTCATAGTCAAAATAGGAAATGTTGATGTAAAAATACAGTTTTTCTGTATGTTTGTAGAAAATCCTGTACAGGAATTTCTTGTTCTCTGCACAGTTTTTATAGTTCAGGTTGTATTTAAAAATCCAAATGCAATTTGAAAAACTTGTCTTCACGAAAGTTCTTGCTCTTGAGAAATTCTAAAACTTTCATGTTTTAAGAAAAACGCAGTTCTGCTTGGATTCGTACCAGTTTTAATTTGAAACCCACTGGTCGTGTAAACTAGGTCTGGGCAGTTTAGTCTCGGATTTTCATAAAAACGGAGGCCATTGGAGCCTCATTTTGCAAATCCGTCCGCGTTGCCCTCTAGGAAAAACTGTTCTGAACAACTTTTGTGTTTTAAGTTTTGCCTAATTCGGCCTCAAAGGCCTCAAAATCGGCTTGCCGTAAAACTGGTCAGGATCCACCCGAGCCTGGCAGTTTTTCGGTTTAGAATTCGTTTTACGTCCTAGACGTGGAATCTAGCTCGACCAGCCACCGCGGGAGCCTAATATCAATCATGCAGCGGTTTCTAACGTTCAATATTCAACATGCAAGCCAATTTGAACAACATTCATAACCATGCAAAACCCTAAGCATTCAATCAAACACAAAGCATGCATATAAAACCACCAACCATAAAACCTAATCAATCAAGCACATAATCTATAATTCTAAGCTATGGCAGAGAATGAAGTGAGCTTATGCTCAATACAACCAATAGCCAAAATACATTTAAATTTCTCCAAATGAAATTTAAATGAAAAGCTTAGGGGTTCAAGGAATTATACCTCAATTTGGTTCAAGATTTGGCTTGGTTTTTCCTCCCTTTCTCTTCCTCCAACAGCCGGCCTTTGGCTTGAGTTGGTTTCCAAAATTTCAGCCTTCCTTGCCCTAAAATCCGGCTACCAAATTGCTCAAAATTTCCGGCCACACGAGCTAAAAAATCCGGTTACCACTTGGCTTTCCCCTTGGTTCCTACAACCGGCCCTAGTTCAAGAAATGGGTAACCAAAATTTTTCCAACTTTTTCTTGCTTGCTCTCCACACAAAATCCGACCACCCTAAGCTCTAATCACTCTTGGTTTTGGCAAAATTTCCTTTCTCTCCTTCCTTCTCACTCTCGGTTTTTGGTGAAGAAAAATTGGCAAGGGTTTGGTTGCTTTTCTCCAATTTTTTTGAATTATGGCTTCACCTATTTATAGGCATTTGAAACTTTGCAAAATTGCTAGTTTAGTCCTTCAAAACTAACATTTTTGCACAAAATGGAGGTGAGGTGGCCGGCCAAAGCCTTGTGGAACAAGGGAAAAATTTTGGCAATTTACTTAAATGGAAGAAATGATGTCATTTTTAAAAAGTAAGGTGATGTCATCCACCTTTAGGCCTTGTTTGGCTCTTTTGCTATTGTACAGTCCATTTTTAAGTTAACACAGGTATTTCCAATACTGGATTCACTAATACACAGTACAATTTAGTACTGTTATTTTAAACTGCAGTACAAAATTCATCTGTGTAGAAATGGACTGTATAAAAATTTTCTTATACAATCAAACTTCTTGGCCAAAGATAACCTAACTAATGTGCTTGATTTTCTATGGTGGTTTTTGAATCTTAAACATACCATTTTATCCGTAAAAATGGCTTTTACACGGTACAATTTTTATACTGAAAAATATTTAACCGTACCGCCTCATTTTCGATTTTTCGGGTCAACCATTGACTTTCTTGTCAATCCTTGACTCTCTTGTCAAAATTTGACTATCATGAATTCATGAAATTTCGTCATACCTTTTTACTTAAAAGGCCTATCATGAAGTCTCGTAATTAATTTACCGAGAACTCAATCATATACTGATAAAATCATGAATTTTGTATTAATATTCATAATTTTCATAAAATTGCACATAACACATAATACGAACTATAAATTTCTTATTTACAAGAAAATTGTGAGTTCGTGAAAATTTCGATTATTACAGTGCTTGATTAGGTGTTAGGTGGTTTTGATTTATGTTATTATGCAAGATTATGTAGTTATGGTTGCATGATTTTAGGGTTTTGCATGTATGTTTTATGATGTTAGTTATATGTCCCCAATGTGCCTAAGAAGTTGTAGGCTATTCATGTTGTTGAATTAGTTAGGTTGTTAGCTTGTTTGATGTATGATTATGCAAACGCAATCTACAAACCCTAGTTTGGTGCAAGAATACCCAAAGGTTTGCATGTGTATGTAGGGACGTATGATGATGAGATTTTACATTAGAAAGCACTGCATGATTGTTGTAGGCTCACGGTTGTAACCATTTGAGGTAGTGCGCGCGTAACTTGACCATAAGAATGGATTTAAGAAAGAAACTTCTAATTCAGGTAAAACTAGACAGTTTTCTAGAAAGATGGTTTTGAGGCCCTTAGATACCGAATTTGAAAAAACTTAAAACTACAAAGTTGTAGAAAATGAAAAATGTTTGGGGGAAATGTAGACATTTTTAAAAAATAAGGCTCCAAAGGCCTCTGTTTTTTTATCAAATCCCGAGCCTAGATTGCCCAGACCCCTATGCACAGCCAGGAAGGTTCAACAAGGAAAACGAGTAGGCTACCGGCCGAATTGGGTTTTGAGTAAAACATGAAAGCTGTAGGGATTTTCAAGATCTAAAACTTTCATGAAGAAAACTTTTTCAAATTCTAAACGGATTTCAAGATAAAATTGCATTCTAAAAACCTGAGTAGGAAATAGGAAATTCCTGCACAGGATTTTTTAAAAACAGTGCATAAGTAGACAATTCCTGCACATGCACTGATCACCAAACTATTGGACTGTTTTTCAAAGATAGTTTTCAGAATTTCAGAATTTTACTATCTTAGTTTAAAAAATTAAGTACAGTTAAAAAAAAAAAAACAAAACAAAACAGTTTTTTTAAAAGGTAGGTTAAAAGTTTATCAAGCAAGATTTTATAAGAAAAGAGTTAGGCCAAGTTATATGGTAAACAATCATAAGACATATAATAATCGGAAAGGTTACCAAATTTATTGGGCCAAGTTATTTGAAAGGTTACTTATAGTAACCGAATAGGATACTAAGCTATTGGATTGGGCCCAAAACCCATGATTACCAACAGTAACCCACTTGTGACGTCCCAACTTCCCAAGCCGGGTCGACACCATACTACTTGTACTTAACTTGCTTAAAAATTTGAGAATAAATTTTTTTTTTTAAACATATTCTCATAAGTTATCTTGTAGAGAAAACTTGTCACTCATATATACCAAACTGAAAATACCTTCTTGTGTCTTCAAATTCTTTACATATAACAAAACATCATTTACTTTTATCATATTAACATATTTTCTGAAAAATTGGATGCGGAAAATTATGCGTAGTGGTATCCCACACCGCCCTTCACCCGTCGCATCGTCCGCAAAGCCCATCACTTAAATTGCAGGCTTCTTACCTACAGTATGAAATATAAGAGTGAGCTTTCGCCCAGCAAGTACAAACATAATCTCACGAAATAATTCAAACATCTTAAAACATGTCCGTCATCATGTAGCTTATGCATAAACCATTTATGATTGATTGAATGTCTTATGTTTCATTATAGACTCAATCCTTAACTTATCTTGTTTTAACATGTGGGCCCATAGTGTACGTACCGAAAGCGCGCAGCCTCCAGATAAAGCTAGGGTTTGCAAGGCCCTAACAGTTTTAGGAATCATAATGTCACCCTCACGCATCAACGAGAGGTTAATATCACAATTGGTGTTAAACATGTATCCTCCACGATCACGGGAGGTTGGTACGACACCTTACTTGATTATCTTACCATGTGATTTAACATTAGTGAACATGCTTCATGATGTCACTATATCATGTTCAAACTTAACATTTCCCATATCATGGCATTCTTGAAATCATGACATTTTTAAAACCATGACATTTTAGAAAACATGGCATAATATGTAACATGTCATAGCACATCATCGTATAGCATTACATAACATCATACAACATAGCATGTACATTTAAACATGTAAAGTAACTAGTATAGTTTAACATAATATATATGAAAATAGTATTTACTATTTTCATACTGTAGGTGAGGTTCGATACTTGCCTGATTTGTTATATTCCAGGCTTTGTTGTTTCCACCCTGATCTCAATTGCAGATTACTTCCTGCTATTAGAAAGAACATAGGATAAGGATCCTATAAAACGTTGGTAACATTTCCAGCATCATAGTTATATGTTCTCCTTACATACCTTGATCATTTATTAGGTTACTAATCGTAACCCTAGAGATTATGGTTAACCGTCTTGACTCATTAGATTACTTGAGGTAACCTTGGGTATTAAACCCGTATTAGATTATTCTTATTATCGAGCCTAAGTTTTAGTAACTCGGGTATCCTTCCCGGTTACCATTCGTCATTGTCTTGTTAATATGTTTTGACTTTTAAAATCCAATTTGGAAAATTGGCTAGAAAATCTTTTGTTTTACTTCAAAATTCGTGGTTTTCAAAATAAGACTTTATAATAATTATTGAAGACTGAAAACTGCTTTTAACACAGTTTTGATAGTCAAAACAGGAGTGTTGATGCAAAAATACAGTTTTTCTGCATGTTTTTAGAAAATCCTGTGCAGGAATTTCTTACTCTCTGCACAGTTTTAATAGTTCAGGTTGTATTTAAAATCCAGATTGATTTTGAAAAACTTGTCTTCACGAAAGTTCTTGCTCTTGAAAAATTCTAAAACTTTCGTGTTTTAAGAAAAACCCAGTTCTGCTTGGATTCTTGTCAGTTGTAATTTGAAACTTACTGGACGTGTAGACTAGGTCTGGGCAGATTAGCCTCGGATTTTCATAAAAACGGAGGCCATTGGAGCCTCATTTTTCAAATCCATTTGCGTTGCCCTCTAGGAAAAACTGTTCTGAACAACTTTTGTGTTTTAATTTTTTCCAAACTCGGCCTCTAAAGGCCTCAAAATCTGATTTTCCCGAGACTGGCCAATTTCTACCCGAAATGGCAGTTTTCGGTTTCGATTTTTATTTTACGTCCTAGACGTGGAATCTAGCTCGACCAGCCACCGCGGGAGCCCTAATACACACATGCAGCGTTTTTCTAACATCCAATATTCACCATGCAAATTAAAATTCACATCATGCATTAACATATAAAATCTAATCATTCAAACAAACACCTATCATGCAAAAAATGGAAACCACCAACCATAAACCCTAACTTAATTCAAGCACACAACGTAAATTTCTTAGCTAAGGCAGGGAGTTAATGTGAGCTTATGCTCAATACAACCAATGCTTAAATACATTTAAATTTCTCGAAATGAAATTTAAATGAAAAGCTTAGGGATCCAAGGAATTATACCTCAATTTGGTTCAAGGGTTAGGCTAGGATTTCTCGTTTTTCTCCTTGCCCCTTGTTCTAGCAAAACCGGCCCTATGGCTTGCTTGGCTCCAAACTTTTTCTCCACCACCCTTGCTCTAGATTTCCGGCCACTCCAACTCACAAAATCCGGTCACATCCAAGTTTCCTTCTCCTCCCTTTCTCTTCCTTCCACAACCGGCCTTGAGCCAAAAATGGGTTCCAAAATTTTTTTTCAACTTTTCGGCTTGCTTTCCAACAATAAACCGACTAACACACTCTCTTTTTCACTTGATCTTGGCTCAAATTTCTTCCTTTCCCTCTCCCTCAAGTTCGGTTTTGGTGGGTAAAAATTTTGGCAAAGTTTGGTTGGTTTTCTCTCATTTTTTTGAATTATGGCTTCACCTATTTATAGAGGTGGAGAAAGTCTTGGAAATTGGAATTTGACCCCAAAAAAATCAAGAAATCACACAATGGGGGGGTGTAGGTGGCCGGCCAAAACCTTGTGGAACAAGGAAAAATTGTTCTAGAACAAGACACTTGTCATCTAATGCTTGGTTCATGGAATTATGATGTCATAATTCCAAATAAGGATGATGTCATAAATATGATATCATCCTAAAGCCTTGTTTGGCTACTTTTACTATTGTACAGTCCATTTTTAAGTTAACACAGGTATTTCCAATACTGGATTCACTTATACTCAGTATTGGTTTACCGAACTGCAGTCCAAAATTTATCTGTGTAAAAATGGACAGTATGAATTTTTCCTTATTTCTTAAAACCCTTCTGCTCTTTAATTCTACTTAATGTGCTTGTCTTTCTATGGTGGTTTTGAATCTTAAACATATTATTTTATCAGTAAAATTGGCCTATGCAGTATAATTCTATACTGCGGGCTATTTACTCTTACGGTCTTTTCTTAACTTTTTGGGGTCAATCTTTGGCTTTCTCGTCCACCATTGACTTTCTTGTCAACAGTTGACTTCCTTGCCAAGATTTGACTCCCGCGGTCAACAGTTGACTTTTCTGGTCAACCGTCGACGTTTTTTGGTCAAACTTCGACCAACATAAAAATTTTGGCAATTTTGTTCCTTTTTGCCTAAAAGGTCATTTGCTTGACTAAGCAATCATTATTGAGTCTTATACAATCATAAAAACTCACAAAATATCATAAAAACCCTTAACCGGGCTCTTTCATAAATATCCTCAACGTACAGTTGAATTTTTTTTACACAAAAATCATAACGATCGAAAAACTAGGTATTACACCACTAGGGTATTACTCTAAAATGTAATTGGGCCTTGCTAACCTAATAGGTATGGGTCTATGTATAATTGGGCTTATACCTGGGTTACTAATAGTAATCTAATAAGATATCATTCTGGTATGTGGGGGGGATATGTAAATAGGGTTATTATTAATGCTGGTTATGGATACAGCATTGAATGTAATAATTTATGGTAAGATAAGATGATCCTTATCTTACATTCTTTTTGGAAACAGGGAAGTAACCTGTTGTTGCAATCGGATTGGAGCAACAAAAATCAGGACGTAACCTGTAAGTATAACTCCGCCTTCAGCATAGACGGAAAATGTTTTTACTGCTTATATGTTTTCAAGCTCATGTATACATGTTGAAGTGTATATGATCTATGTTTTATTATTCTCATCATGAAGCATGCTCACTAATGATAAATCATTTGATAAGAATAAGAGCCCAATTTCAAGTAAGAAACTGTTTTAAAAGACTGTTTTCAAGAAGAAAACTATTTTTAAGGAATTGTTTTCAAGAAGAATACTATGTTTTTAAGAAGTTGTTTTCAAGAACAAGTTAAGGAAAAGTTTTCAAGTATGATGGCAAGCAAGTTGCCTTGTGTCGTACCACCCGCTCCAGTTCAGGTTTGGTCCATGGTTTGAGTTGGATTGGACTGGCCGCCCTAACCACTCCATGGCTGTGCGTCATGGTATGTACACTCATGGTATGTAAGGGGCCCAAAAAGATGCTAGCACAAAGAAGCATAATTGATGTGATAAGAAAGCATAAATAGTTCATGTCTTTCTCTATCAAAATTATTTTACGGATGATAAGTTGTACTTGCTGAGCGAAAACTCATGACTTACGTTTATGTTGTAGGTAAGCAGCCTATCAGCAATGCATGATACAAGACTGTGGAGATGGTACTACGGACTGTGAAATTCGGGTCGGACACCGCCACGCGTTTTGAAATTTTTATTGTGCTATGTGATGTTGGTTTGAGGGTATTAATATCTAATATTTAGGATGAGTTTCAAGATATGTCACAAAGTTTTGCACTATAGTATATGCTTGCATGTATATACATAAGTATAAGGTTTTGAATTTAAGTTTGTATATAAAAATATTATGTACTTTTACAAGGATAAGTAAGATAAGTATTTAAGTAAGGTAAGCATGATAACAGCCCTACGTAGGTGGGGTGTTACACAAGTTGCCCATGGACATAGATAGAGCCGGCCTTCAATTTCGGTGCATATGTATAGTAATTTTCTTTACCAAAAATAAAATAAATAGAAAAAAAAAAAAGCATTGCAGTATTCTTCAAAAATTATATACACGTTCTAACACTACTACAGAATGTGGATTCCATGACGGTTTTTAACCGTCGTGGAAGAAATCCACGACGGTTCTCCAACCGTCGTGTAATCCAGAGTCGTGGAATCTTTTAATATTCAACGACGATCTTTTCTCCGTCGTGGAATAGGTAAAATAGGTCCAAAAAATGGATAATTTAGAACCATACCACGACGGTTTTTTGATAAGAAAACCGTCGTGGAATTCAATGTACCACGACGGTTCTTACGAGCCACCATCGTGGTAGATTGGTCTACGACGATGGATTTTATCAATTCACCATCGTGGTATGTAGTATACCACGACGGTTATTTTATGTCACCGTCGTGGTATCCTACATACCACGACGGTGACTTGTTTGAAACCGTCTTGGTAGACCAATCTACCACGACGGTTTATGTGAGCCACCGTCGTGGTAGTTCTCCTTACAACGACGGTGGCTCTATGGTATGTTGAAACCGTCGTGGTATATTGCTCTACCACGACGGTTTATATATTCCACCGTCGTGGTAGATTATGTACCACGACGGTGCTTTTATAAACTGTCGTGTTATTTGTAATTCCACAAAGGTTTCTGTTGAAAACCGTCATGGTATGTTGTTAAGTAAATAAAAAAAATTACAATTCGTTCATTTTGAGTACCAGTTCATTCATTCATAACAAGAAAAAATTACACAGTCAAGAATAAAAAAATAACAATTGATATGGCAAATAAAATGTCACCACTGTACAAAAAAAGTAAATATAACGCCTATACAAAATTTATCTTCATACTAATGCGCTCAATGTTGTATGAAGCGCATGACATATGTAGTCCACTCCTGCCTAACTAAATTCAAATAAGCTTCAGTATAAGACGTCCTGTTTTGAAATAAGGCAAGGCCATCGACGGTCAACGTTATTTCTCGCATGAACCCCAATACAAAATAGCCGCACTGCACATTTTCTTGTTGTATAGGACAGCGAGTAGTCTGAATCAACGTCTGGCAGTTGCGTCACTTTGTTATTCTTTGTCCCACCAGTAACTTCCAATCGTTTAGTGCCCTAACAGTTTAACAAATATCAATACATCCGGAACTACAACCTTGGAATTTCAATCTAATCATTAATACCAACATCAAAGAATACTTACAACGTAATTAGCTGTTGAAAATCTTCACCCGGATCGTTTCCAAGAGGATTAAAATAGAGGACCGAGTCATCCCACGGATTAATAACAGCCAATATCCAATGTTGGCCGCTGTTATATGGCATGAGAACAAGCCTTCCCCTTGGTGTGTTTGTTATGATCCGGATGATATTGTCGGCTCTCTCTCTAATGTACGCTACGCGATCTACATTCTATTGCACTGGCGAGACAAGGAATGGAGAAATAAAGTCGTAACGCTGATCCATTCCAGCTTTTGCACAACAATCTGCTAGATAGCTGCAAAATAATTAAGTCAAACTTGCATCCCGAAAATAATTGTATTACAGTATCACCATTCTAATTGGAACAACCAGTCTTGTTTAAGGAAAAAACCATTACCTGATGTAAACCATTATACTGCTTGCACTTATTTCTTGAAAGGAAATGAAATGGTATACATCTTCATACCCAATATATATGGGCATGTCATCAGCATTGACAGACTGTTGTTGTGGGCATGCGATCTGGGTACCATCAGTCAAGCACCGTTGTGCGTAGTTCGCCAACGGTCTCATATCAACGGGAATGGTATCAAAGTCAAACCTCAGTTCTTCTTCACCGGTTTGCTGTTGTTCCTCCAGTTCTGAGTGTGGTTTCTTCCTCCCGGCTCTCTTCTTTATTCGTTTGGTTCCCTTTGCAGTTGGCTCGGGAGCTTGACTGGGACCTCGACTGGCCTGGCTTAAACTGCTTTGAAGGACGATGTTTTTTTTGGGCCACGCAACAAACCCCCCGATGGCCTCTTCAATATAGGTGGCTTTATCCGTCGGAATCGGAAGGAGTGCACGTTTAATTTTTGGGACACTGATTGTCACACGCATATTCCCCTCGCCTAAAGGAATCCCATGGACTGTGTCAGTTGGAACACAGTCCATGTATGCCCTGCCAATTGCAACAAGAACTTCGCCACCATTAATGACATCAGTCAAGAAAAGCTGGCATTCCTTACTTGCATTAGGCATGGGCTGCTGATCCAACGGGTCGGCTTCATTCTCATTGAGGGTGCAACTAGCCTTGAAACTGTTGTGTTGATCAACAGTAGGTTGGGATGCTTCCTCAGCCATCGTCTCACGGTTGATACCGTGCTTTGCACAAAGTTCCTGCACCGTTCTTTCCAAGGCAGCCAACTGTCAATTCATGTAGGAGACTTCAGGATTGCCCATGAATACGACCAGAATGCTCGGCATTGCCCAAAGACTTGGTCAAAATGTCCTCCGTACCCACGGATTCAAAGCTGCCTTGGGTCTCTTGTTGTGTTAAATCGTCCTATAACAATTACACAATATGTTTTTTAGCCCGTAAACATAATGGAGACAATCGTAGCCCAATCTGAAAAACATTCCATAGACTTACTATTGTGTCGCCAATAATTTTAACCGACGGATTCTTGTACTCTCCATCGGGTTTGAGACGCGTGTCCTGCCAAATAAAGTGTCGGGCAGCATATTCCCCCGTCTTCTCGAACTGCAGTTTAGCAATTAAAGTTAAGAAACATACATAAAACACGTAATGTCAATTAACCAATTATTGACTTGAAGCTGTTTGGCAAAGTAATTAACTTACGATTTCTTGATCACGTTTCCTATATCCGTCACGGCCTGTCGTAGATCCGTATTTGCTCTTTTTCCTGATCTTAGTTCCTTGTTGGGAAAGCCGCTTGAAATCAGCCATCCATCGATACGTAATAAACCTTTCCCAATCATCCTGGCTGATGGTTGGGTAATTTCGAACTAATTTTGCCGGTCGTTGCCAAACGCTTTCTTCGTGGATATGATCCCTAACAAAGGCTTGGTAAAGATCATATCGGAAACCCTTCGCCGACTCCCCACATGACTTCAAAACCTGTTTTTTGTGCGATTCGTCAATAGTGAATGAATTGACAACTTCCAACTACACTCGTTCTTTCCTCGGTTCCAAATCAACACTTCTGAAGTCAGCAATCCAAATTGGAATGTGCTCCCGAGCAAGCACTCCAATCCAACTCTGTAATTCATCACCTCCCTTGCCTAATGGTTGCCCTTTCGCATCAAATGAAACCGGAATTCGTTCTCCCCTCGTCCTAACAACGTGCACTCTTTTAAGGAGAGTTGCTCGTCTTTTTCCATCTTCATCAGCATTGAATCTTGGTGCGTTGGTTCGTCGTGGTTTTGCAGCATGAGTTTGGGTTGAGCAATCCTCCTCGTAAGAGTTTAACATTGTTAATCAATCTGAAAAAAAAAAAACTGCAACACGAACCGTTATAAACAAAGCATCATTAACATTAAATCATTACAAAGGTCGTGGTTCTAAAACACATTACTATCCAAACATATAACGAACAAAATCATGACTTTTTAACCTGAAAATGCCCAAAGCCGAGGCAAACACATCAAATTTAATTAACTCTAAAACTAAATATCAAATATTAAAAAGAGGCATTTAATCAAACGTGTTATCAACCTAAGCCTTACCCAACTATTTAAAATCAACCTAAATGACTGAGACAATCAACAGCAAGAAATGAATATTTTCGCAAACCACATTCAACCAATTATTCTGTAACAAACAGAAATTTCCCAAACTTGAAATTTAGACAAGCAATATAGAGTACAGCTTACCGGCGTGTAGAGCGTGGGCACGGGCAGATTGGTATCTAGTCTGGGATAACACGAGTTGTGGGCGGCGCGAGATACTTGGTAATGACCGAAAAACCTTGGCGTTGGTGGAGGATGACGTCATGGATTTTGAGCGAGGAATGGAGTGTCAGATGATTGTAAAAGACCGTCGATGGATTCGGATGAGGGAATTTTTTTTGGGCAAACTTGAAATTTGAGCAGTGAGTGAAAAGATGAACAGAGGTTTCGAATGAAATGGGTTGGGGAAAAATGGTGTCTGTTTGGCTTATTAAATGCGGGAAAAATTTAACCTATTCCCAAAAATTTCAAAAGAGCCGCCTTATGCCTACCACGATGGTCTTTTAAAAACCGTCGTGGAAAGAATTCAATTTTCGAAGCCTACCACGACGGTCCTTTTGTTCGACCGTCGTGGTAGACTTCATGGACTTATACCACGACGGACATTCACAAAACCGTCGTGGTATAGGACCATGAAAATAAAATAATACCACAACGGTTTTCGTATTAACTGTCGTGGCATAGATTTACCAGGCCGGTCAAATAAAAGATGATTTGGTATATACCACGACGGTCTTTCATGAAGACCGTCGTGGTTTACCTATCTATCACGACGGTCCTTATGAAGACTGTCGTGGTATCTTTCCAACATGCAAAATTTGTTTTCAACTTTAAACCGTAATCCAGATAAGCGGCCAATCCTGATAGTTGTGCAATTATTCACCACTATTGTTATATGCTTTCATACATTTTTACATGTATAAATAATCAAGTATACATATTTCTCGCGTAAATAAAAACCCGTATCGAAATGTTTACAACGTAAGCAACGTAAAATTGTATGTTAAGCATTTTTTGTCTTCTTTTTTTTGGGCTTCTCGACACATGTCTACTCGACGTCTAATCGAAGTAAGTGTGAAACGTCGTCATCAAAATCATCAATCTCATCCACCGGTGGCAAACCCTTTGTAAATGGTGGAATGTCGGTGCAATCTTCAATATCTTCTTGGCCATCCCGGATTGATCTTGGCTTCATTGGCACAACCAAAGATAACTCTAAATTTGTAGGATCCGTTGTATAAAATACTTGTACCGCTTGTGACGCCATGATGAAATGATCATTTTTGTAGCCCGATCGCCTAAAGTCCACTACTGTCACGCCGTCACTATCAACCTTAACATAATTATTGTCAGCCCACTTCACTACTACAAAATTGGGATTCCACGACTGTCCTTCAACGACTGTTTTTTAAAAAACCGTCGTCGAAAAAACTCAAAAACACGGAGCGGAAAAGCATTTCCGAGAACTGTCGTGGAAGCGCAAGCTTGCACGACGGTTTCAAATAACCGTCGTGGAAGCTATTGCTTCCACGACGGTTAAACAAAACCATCGTGGAAGCACCGGATTCCACGACGGTTCAATTAAAACCGTCGTGGAATCAGCCGCTTCCACGACGGTTTGATTAACCGTCGTGGAAGTTGACCGACTTCCACGACGGTTTTGTCTAACCGTCGTGGAAGCGGCCCAATGCTTCCATGACTGTTTTAGCCATCCGTCGTGGAAACAAGTTTTCCACGACGGTTTTGTCTTGACCGTCGTTGAATTTTCTGTTTTCCATGACCGTTTTCTTAGAAACCGTCGTGGAAGCTTACTTTTTTTAACCCAAACGCCCAGAGTTGTTTGCTTTCAGTTTTTCACTTCACATATCCCAAAATAGTTTTCGAGATTGCAGTTTTGTTTTCAGTACGCCAATATATCGCTCTCTCTCTGTAAGTAATCAATAACGAACATTTTAATTCTGCTTGTTGTATGTGTTTAATGTATATATGTTGTGGGATCAATGTAAAGTAATTGTGCAATGGGTGTTAAATTAAGTCATCATCAGTACATGTTAATTTTGCCCCATATTTAGACTTAATTATATTATGGCTTTACATGGTGTTTTTTATTTTAATTAGTTTTTTGAAGGATTCCTTTGATTCTTAATTGTTGATCTATTAATGAGCCGGTGTTAATTAATGAATATGATATACAGTACTTAATTCACTTTTAAATAAGTATTGTAATTTTTTTTTATTTAGGAGTTGCAAACATCATGGATAGGATGTGGATGTGGTTTGATAGATTGTCTAAAGCATACGAAGCTGGTGTTGAAGAATTTTTGTCGTTTGCCAAAGCTCACATACAAGATGATAAGATTCCGTGTCCGTGTCAAATATGTGGTAATCATAGATATCATTCCATTGATGATGTTAAAGGGCATTTGCGTGCTTATGGGATTATTTGTTCTTACCAAACATGGTATCTACATGGCGAAGATTTTTTCGATATCAAATATACATTTACGAGTAGTAAAGGTAAAGAGCCTATTGTTGAGGAAGCGTTCGCAATGATATGGTCAATATGATAAATGATTTGGAAGAAAACTTTGTGAACCGGCCGGAGTTATTTGAGGCAATGATTAATGATGCCGAAACACCTTTGTATACCGGGTGTACAAAATTTACGAAATTAGGGGCATTGGTTAAATTATGGAATCTGAAAGCGTCGGGAGGGTGGACGAATTCTAGTTTCACGACTCTTTTAGAATTTCTAAAAGATGTTCTACCGGATGATAACAAAGTGCCACCTAGTATGTACGAGGCGAAGAAGACGTTGAGTACTTTGGGAATGGAATATGAAAAGATACATGCTTGTCCAAATGATTGTGTTCTTTATCGGAAAGAATTTGAAGATTTAGATGAATGTCCGGTTTGCAACGAGTCAAGATGGAAGAAAGGCAAGATGCCATCGCCTGGTAGGAAATGAGTGCCGGTTAAGGTGTTATGGTATATTCCACCGGGTCCACGTTTACGTCGTTTATTCCGTAATGCCGAGCATGCTAAGAAATTGACATGGCACCATGATAACCGTATTGACGATGGCAAACTTAGGCATCCGGCCGACGCACCACAATGGAAAACTTTTGATGACAATCATCCAGATTTTAGTGCGGAGCCAAGGAATTTACGTCTCGGTTTGTCGACAGACGGAATGAACCCACATAGCAACATGAGTAGTCGGCATAGTGTAACGCCCCCAAAATCTACGTAGGGCCAACTACGTAAAAGTGGGTCGTTACCACACTTGCTTAACTTAAATCATTGTTTTACCGAAAATTTCAGGATAAAAATTTTTTTTTTCTTTAAACTTTAAAACTTTAAGTTTTATTTTAAAAATCATAACTCGAAACTAAACTTGAATTAACTTGTACTGACGGGTAAACTTCATCATGTCTACCCCTTTTACTTGTTATGCCGATTATAAGGTTACCATGACCTTTTAAATCGGACCTTGGAAACATTACATCACATCCATATACAACATCATACTTAAAAACATTTGCGGAAAATATTGCGTAGTGGTATCCCACACCGCCCTTCACTCGCTGCATCGTCTCCATGGCCCATCAAGTAATGCTGCAGGCGTCTTACCTACAGTATGAAATATACAAATGAGCTTTCGCCCAGCAAGTACAAACATGATCTCACAAAAATCTTTTCAAACATCAAGTAACATATCAATCATCATGTAGTTTATGCATGATCCGATTATGTCCAATTATAAATCTTTTAGGCACTTTTACTCATTATCTTGATTACATGTGGGCCCCTAGTGTCCGTACCAAAAGCGCGCAGCCTCCAGACAAAGCTAAGGTTTGCAAGGCCCTAACAGTTCTGGGAATTATAACGTGACCCTCACGCATCAACAAGAGGTAAATGTCACCACTGGTTTTGAACATGTAGCCTCCTCGATCACGGGAGGTTGGTACGACACCTTACTTGATTTATCTTACCATGTGGTTCAATATTAGTGAACATGCTTCATGATGTCACAAGGTCAAATCCAAACTTAACATTTGCCATATCATGGCATTCTTGAAAACATGACATTTTTAAAACCATGACATTTTAGAAAACATGGCATAATATGTAACATGTCATAGCATCACATCATTACATGGCATCTCATATCATAACATAGCATAGCAGCACATAGCATAGCATTATAACATAGCATAGCATTATAGCATAGCATAACATAGCATAGCATGTATACTTGGAAAATATCTTTTATTATTTTCCATACTACAGGTGAGGTTTGTACTTACCTCTTTTACTATGTCCTACGTAAAGCTGCTCCTCTTCCGGGTAGCCGCAGGCTTCCTCCTGCTTGATGAAGGACATAGGTAAGGGTCTAATTAGTATTGTGGAATGTTGGTGACCATACCAACATGCCTACGAAATTCTAGCTGTAAGTCTCCCTTATAACTTATGATGACTTACTTGGTTACTTAAGGTAACCTTGGGTATTAATCCCAATCATATATGAATAGGGTTAGGTATCATCCTAACCTTGGCCTATGCCTTGTCATTTTTAATTTTAATCCTTTTTGGGTTTTAAGATCAAACTCAATTTTTATACCTTGTTGGGTTACCTTGAGTAACCCTTGAGGTAGTCAAACTTAGTTCAATTATCCTAAGTCAACTTTGAGCTTTGGACTCCATCCCGTAACTCGGGTATCCTTCCCGGTTACCGTCCATCATTGTTTTGTTACCAAAAGTAAGATAACTTTTGAATCCAAAAACTTGTTTTTCTCTTTGCTTTGGAAAAACTTAGTTCTCTTTGTTCAAAAATTCTAGTTTAACTTTGAAAAATTGTAATTCTTTGAGAAAGGTTTGTAAAAATTATTAACTGTTGAAAACTGCCTTTGGAGTAGTTTCCCACAGTCAAAACATTGGTGTTGGTGCAAAAATACAGTTTTCCTGTATTGTTTTAGAAAATCCTGTACAGGAATTTCTTGTTTCCTGCACACTATATAGAAATCCGTGTCAGTTTAAAAATCTGAATTGAATTTGAAAAAGTTGTCTTCACGAAAGTTTTAGATCCTGAAAAATCCTAAAACTTTCGTGTTTTACAAAAAGTCCAGTTCTGCTTGGATTCGTACCAGTTTTAATTTGAAACTGGCTGACCCTGTAAACTGGGTCTGGGCAAACTAGCCACGGGTTTTTGTAAAAACAGAGGCCATTGGAGCCTTATTTTGAAAAACGGTCCATGCTGCCCTCTAGGAAAAACCCTTATCTACAACTTTGTAGTTTTGAGTTTCTTCAAATTCGGCCTCGAAGGGCCTCAAAATACCATTTCCAGAACACTGCCCAGTCTTGACCCGGGACTGGCAGTTTCGGTTCTTAATTTCGTTTTACGTCCTAAAACGTGCATGCTACCTCAACCGACCACAGCGGGAGCCTAAAGTCACACATGCAATCGTTTCTAACGTTCCAATCCATCATACATCTAACATGCACCCTAACATTCAATCAAGCATAAACATAACCAAACTACAATTGAGACCTTAGCACCCTAATCAAGCACATAACTTATTGCATGGCATAAGAAAATGAGCTTATGCTCTTACATCCCAAACATGGAAATACACTTAAATTTCCCAAATTTAAGCTCAAATTAGAAAGGTTTAAGGTCATAAGGTTTACCTCTAGGGTTTGGAAGTTGGTTCATAAGCTTGGATTCCAATTTTTCTCTCCCTTTTTCCTTGGCTCCACACAACCGGCCTCCCCTCCAATTGGGTTCCAAAAATTTTGGCCAATTAAATTGAGCCTCACACACTCACATAAGGTCTGTCCATTACCAAAAATCCAGCCAACCATTTTTTTTTTCTCTTCCTAGGGTCGGTTTTGGTGGAGAAAATGGGTGAGGGAAAATTTTGCCATAGTTTGGCTTGTTTTTCTAATTTTTTTTTGAGCTGAAATCCGCCCCCCCCTTGGCCCTATTTATAGCTGATTTTGAACTTTCAAAATTGCTAAAAAGTCCTTGAATTTGGATTTAATTATTTTTCCAAAATTGCACTTTAGTCCTTGAAGCAAAAATATTTGCACTTTGACCCCTACAAGTGTTGGCCGGCCATTGCATGCCTTGGAGCCCAAGTTTTGCTTACCTCATCATGATGACATCATCTTGATGACATCATGTGCTTACCTCATGCTTACATCATCATATTTTCCAAAATTTGCACTTTTTCCCCAAAAGTGAAAATTCTTACAAAAATGCCCCCTAGGTGGCCGGTTGCTTTCTTGGTGAACAAGCCAAGCTTATCTCACCTTGATGACATCACTTCGCTTACATCATCAATTTTCCAAAATTTGCACTTTTTCCCCAAAAGTGAAAATTCTTACAAAAATGCCCCCTAGGTGGCCGGTTGCTTTCTTGGTGAACAAGCCAAGCTTATCTCACCTTGATGACATCATCTTGATGACATCACTTCGCTTACATCATCAATTTTCCAAAATTTTCACTTTTTCCCCAAAAGTGAAAATTCTTACAAAAATGCCCCCTAGGTGGCCGGCCATTATCGTGCTTAGGTGGCAAAGATTTCTTTCCACAATTTCCTTAAATCAAAATGATGTCATAATTCTAAGATAGGGTGATGTCACCATAAGGCCTTGTTTGGCTACTTTTTGAAAAAGCAGTCCAATCTTAATCTAACACAGATAAATCCAATACTGTGTTCACTAATACACAGTACAATTCAGTACTGTTATACTTGACTGCAGTCCAAAATTTATCTGCGTAAAAAAATGGACTGTAAAAATTTTCTTCTTATTTCTGAAAGTCATTAGGACTTTGATATCCAACTTAGTGTGCTTGATTTTTCTAGGGTGGTCTCAAAGCTTATTCCAGCTATCTTGTCCAAAAAGATAATTTCCACAGTATATTTCTCATACTGCTTATCCTATTATGGTACAGTCATACCTTTGACTGTTCTTGGTCAATCTTTGACTTTTTGGTCAAACTTTGACCAACATGAAATCATGAAATTTTGTCATGCCGTTTTCCTTAAAACGTCTTATACTTGGCTAAGTAATCTATCGTTGAGTCTCGTAGCTAGTTAACCGAGAGCTCAAACTTATACTATTATTTCATTCCAATCTTGATCCAGACTTAGGTTTTCCTTATTTCTAAGGAAATCTAGAGTCATCAAAATTTCGGATATTACACATAGTACCTGGCCAGTCATACTATTCAATTACAATCTCCCTCCAGAATTGTGTATGAAGCAGAAGTTCTTGATGTTGACATTACTAATCTCAAGCCCTCAACAACCGGGGAATGACATTGATGTGTACTTGGCACCATTAATCGATGACATAAAAACCTTGTGGGAAGATGGTTTACAAGTTAGAGATTCTCACCGTCACGACACGTTCAATGTTCGTGCAATGTTGATTTGGTCAATTAATGACTTTCCTGCACTTGGCAATCTATCTGGTTATTCTGTGAAGAGTTCTATAGGTTGTCCAATATGTCTGAAGGACACATCTTCCATCCGGTTGAAGCATGGTAAGAAAACCGTTTTCATTGGTCACAGGAGATTCTTGCCAAGAGGACATCGCTACCGCAAACAAAAGAAGGCTTTTGATGGTAATACCGAAGAAAGACCCCCTCCTCGGATTTTGTCTGGCGAAGATGTATTCGAGATGGTTAAAGATGTGAAAGTAGTATTAGGAAAGAGAAAACGTAAGGCTCCAGTGGTCGATGGACCTTGGAAGAAGAAGTCAATCTTCTATGAACTTCCATATTGGAAGTCACTATATGTTCGTCATTGCTTAGATGTTATGCATATTGAGAAAAACATTTATGAATCGATCGTGGGCACGTTGCTTGACATTCCAAACAAAAGTAAAGATGGTGAAAATGTAATACCTAGTTTTCGATCGTTATAATTCAACTGTACGTTGGGGATATTTATGAAAAAGCCCGGTTAAGGGTTTTTATGATATTTGTGAGTTTTTATGATTTTATAAGACTCAATAATGATTGCTTAGTCAAGCAAACGACCTTTTAGGCAAAAAGGAACAAAATTGCCAAAATTTTTATGTTGGTCAAAGTTTGACCAAAAACGTCGACGGTTGACCAGAAAAGTCAACTGTTGACCGCGGGAGTCAAATCTTGGCAAGGAAGTCAACTGTTGACAAGAAAGTCAATGGTGGACGAGAAAGCCAAAGATTTACCCCAAAAAGTTAAGAAAAGACCGTAAGAGTAAATAGCCCGCAGTATAGAATTATACTGCATAGGCCGATTTTTACTGATAAGATAATATGTTTAAGATTCAAAACCACCATAGAAAGACAAGCACATTAAGTAGAATTAAAGAGCAGAAGGGTTTTAAGAAATAAGGAAAAATTCATACTGTCCATTTTTACACAGATAAATTTTGGACTGCAGTTCGGTAAACCAATACTGAGTATAAGTGAATCCAGTATTGGAAATACCTGTGTTAACTTAAAAATGGACTGTACAATAGCAAAAGAACCAAACAAGGCCTTAGGATGATATCATATTTATGACATCATCCTTATTTGGAATTATGACATCATAATTCCATGAACCAACCATGTGATGACAAGTGTCATGTTCTAGAACAAAAATTTGCTTCTTCCACAAGGCCTTGGCCGGCCACCTACACCCCCCATTGTGTGATTTCTTGTTTTTCTTGGGGTCAAAATCCAATTTTTGAAACTTCCCCCACCTCTATAAATAGGTGACCCCATAATTCAAAAAAATTAGAGAAAAGCAACCAAACCCTTGCCAATTTTTCTTCACCAAAAACCGAGAGTGAGAAGGAAGGAGAGAAAGGAAATTTTGCCAAAACCAAGAGTGATTAGAGCTTAGGGTGGTCGGATTTTGTGTGGAGAGCAAGCAAGAAAAAGTTGGAAAAATTTTGGTTACCCATTTCTTGAACTAGGGCCGGTTGTAGGAACCAAGGGGAAAGCCAAGTGGTAACCGGATTTTTAGCTCGTGTGGCCGGAAATTTTGAGCAATTTGGTAGCCGGATTTTAGGGCAAGGAAGGCTGAAATTTTGGAAACCAACTCAAGCCAAAGGCCGGCTGTTGGAGGAAGAGAAAGGGAGGAAAAACCAAGCCAAATCTTGAACCAAATTGAGGTATAATTCCTTGAACCCCTAAGCTTTTCATTTAAATTTCATTTGGAGAAATTTAAATGTATTTTGGCTATTGGTTGTATTGAGCATAAGCTCACTTCATTCTCTGCCATAGCTTAGAATTATAGATTATGTGCTTGATTGATTAGGATTTTATGGTTGGTGGTTTTATATGCATGCTTTGTGTTTGATTAAATGCTTAGGATTTTGCATGGTTATGAATGTTGTTCAAATTGGCTTGCATGTTGAATATTGAACGTTAGAAATCGCTGCATGATTGATATTAGGGCTCCCGCGGTGGCTGGTTGAGCTAGATTTCACGTCTAGGACGTAAAACAAAAATCGAAACCGAAAACTGCCATTTCGGGTAGAAACTGGTCAGTTTTCGGGAAAAAGCGATTTTTAGGCCCTTAGAGGCCGAATTTGGCAAAACTTAAAACACAAAAGTTGTTCAGAACAGTTTTTCCTAGAGGACAACGCGGACGGATTTGCAAAATGAGGCTCCAATGGCCTCCGTTTTTACGAAAATCCGAGACTAAACTGCCCAGACCTAGTTTACACGACCAGTGGGTTTCAAATTAAAACTGGTACGAATCCAAGCAGAACTGGGTTTTTCTTAAAACATGAAAGTTTTATAATTTCTCAAGAGCAAGAACTTTCGTGAAGACAAGTTTTTCAAATTCCATTTGGATTTTTAAATACAACCTGAACTATAAAAACTGTGCAGAGAAAAAGAAATTCCTGCACAGGATTTTCTACAAACATACAGAAAAACTGTATTTCTACATCAACATTTCCTGTTTTGACTATGAAAACTATTTCAAAAGCAGTTTTCAGCCTTAAATGAGTTTTATAAAGTTTTACTTTGAAAACCTCGAATTGGGAAGTAAAACAAAAGATTTTCTAGCCAATTTTCTAAATTGGATTTTAAGAGCCAAAGTGTAGTAACAAGTTGTTAACGGATGATAACCGGGAAAGATACCCGAGTTACTAAAGATTAGGCCCAATAATAGGAATAGTAACTTGATACTATTCATACGTACATGAGTTTAATACCCGAGGTTACCTCGAGTAACCTAACAAGTAATGGATCAAGTTTGGTTAACCACAAACTCTAGGGTTACGATTAGTAACCTAGTAATGATCAAGACCGGTGTGGGGGGGGGGCATATAATTAGAATATTGAACAGGTTACCAATATTTTATAGGATCCTTATCCTATGTTCTTTTTAATAGCAGGAGGTAACCTGCAGTTGCAATCTGAGTTAAGGCAACGAAACCCCAGACATAGTATCTCAGGCAAGTATCGAACCTCACCTGCAGTATGGAAATAGTAAATACTATTTTCAAATGTGCTATGTTATGCTATGCTATTTACACTATATTTTCAAGTGTACATGCTATGATATGTGATGCCATGCGATGATATATTCTATGACATGTTATGCCATGTTGATAAGAATGCCATGTTTTTAAAAGTGTCATGGTTTACAAAAATGCCATAAATGACATGTTTTTCAAGAATGCTATGTTATGGCAAGTGTTAAGTATGATATAACATAGTGACATCATGAAGCATGTTCACTAATGTTAAACCATATGGTAAGATAAATCAAGAAAGGTGTCGTACCAACCTCCCGTGATCGAGGAGGCTACAGGTTTCAGTTGTGACATTTACCTTCCGTGATCGAGAAGGGTCAAGTTATAATTCCCAGAACTGTTAGGGCCTTGCAAACCCTAGCTTTATCTGGAGGCTGCGCGCTTTCGGTACGTACACTATGGGCCCACATGTTGAGACAAGATAATAAGTTAAAGGATTGAGTCTATAATAAAGCATAAGACATTCAATCAATCATAAATGGTTCATGCATATGTTATATGATGAATGACATGTTTTTGAGATGTTCTAAATGTTTTGTGAGATTATGTTTGTACTTGCTGGGCGAAAGCTCACTCTTGTATTCCATACTGTAGGTAAGAAGCCTGCAGCTTAAATGGTGGGCTATGCGGACGATGCGGCGGGTGAAGGGCGGTGTGGGATACCACTACGCAAAATTTTCCGCAACCGCTTTTGAATCTCAAAAGTAAATTATGTTATGCAATATGTATGAAGTTTAAAGACTTAAGAAGATATCTTCAGTATAGTATGTATACATGATAAGTTTTTCTCTACAAGATAACTTGTGTAAATATGTTTAAGGAAAAAAAAAAAATTATTCTCAAATTTTCAAGTAAGATAAGTACAAGTAAGTATGGTGTCGACCTGGCTTGGGAAGTCGGGGCGTCACAGAAAAGGCACGGTTAGATCTTGAAGAGATGAAGATTAGACCAAATTTGCTCCCCGACAAAAGATCGACTGGCACATATTTACCTCCGGCAAAACTGTGACGCCCCGACTTCCCAAGCCAGGTCGACACCATACATACTTGTTCTTTACTTGAAAATTTGAGAGAAAAATTTTTTTTTTTCTTTAAAACATATTCACATAAATTATCTTGTGGAGAATAATATGTCACCCATATATATATATATATTAAACTGAGAATACCTTCTCGTGTCTTCAAACTTTATACATATAACAAAACATAATTTACTTTAGAATATTAAAATATTTTCTTAACATCGAATGCGGAAAATCATGCATAGTGGTATCCCACACCGCCCTTCACTCGCCGCATCGTCTGCATAGCCCACCACTTAAATTGCAGGCTTTTTACCTACAGTATGAAATATAAGAGTGAGCTTTCGCCCAGCAAGTACAAACATAATCTCACAAAAATAATTTAATCATCTTAAAACATGTCAATCATCATGTAACTTATGCATGAGCCATTTATGATGGATTGAAAGTCTTATGCTTCATTTTAGACTCAATCTTTAACTTATCTTGTCTCAACATGTGGGCCCATAGTGTACGTACCGAAAGCGCGCAGCCTCCAGACAAAGCTAGGGTTTGCAAGGCCCTAACAGTTCTGGGAATTAAAACGTGACCCTCACGCATCAACGAGAGGTAAATGTCACAACTGGTTTTAAACATGTATCCTCCTCGATCACGGGAGGTTGGTACGACACCTTCCTTGATTATCTTACCATATGATTTAACATTAGTGAACATGCTTCATGATGTCACTATGTCATATTCAAACTTTAACATTTGCCATATCATGGCATTCTTGAAACATGACATTTTTTAAAACCATGACAATTTAGAAAACATGGCATAATATGTAACATGTTATAGCATATCATCACATAACATCATTTAACATCATACAACATAGCATGTACATTTTAACATAGCATTTATGAAAATAGTATTTACTATTTTCATACTGTAGGTGAGGTTCGATACTTGCCTGACTTATTGTAATCCAGGCTTCGTTGATTTCCACTCTGACCTCGACTGCAGGTTACTTCCTGCTATTAGAAAGAACATAGGATAAGAATCCTATAAAATGTTGGTAACCTTTCCAACATTATGATTATATGTCCTTTTACAAGCTTTGATCAACTACTAGGTTACTAATTGTAACCCTAGAGATTGTGGTTAATTATCTTGACCCATTAGGTTACTTGAGGTAACCTTGGGTATTAAACCCATATGATTAGTATTAAATTACTATTCTTATTATCGAGCCTAAGCCTTAGTAACTCGGTTATCCTTCCCGGTTACCACTCGTCATCTTTTGTTTTTACACTTTAGCTTTTAAATCCAATTTAGAAAATTGGCTAGAAAATCTTTTGTTTTACTTCACAATTCGAGGTTTTCAAAGTAAAACTTTATAAAACTCATTTAAGGCTGAAAACTGCTTTTGAAATAGTTTTCATAGTCAAAACAGGAAATGTTGATGTAGAAATACAGTTTTTCTGTATGTTTGTAGAAAATCCTGTGCAGGAATTTCTTTTTCTCTGCACAGTTTTTATAGTTCAGGTTGTATTTAAAAATCCAAATGGAATTTGAAAAACTTGTCTTCACGAAAGTTCTTGCTCTTGAGAAATTCTAAAACTTTCATGTTTTAAGAAAAACCCAGTTCTGCTTGGATTCGTACCAGTTTTAATTTGAAACCCACTGGTCGTATAAACTAGGTCTGGGCAGTTTAGTCTCGGATTTTCGTAAAAACGGAGGCCATTGGAGCCTCATTTTGCAAATCCGTCCGCGTTGCCCTCTAGGAAAAACTGTTCCGAGAAACTTTTGTGTTTTAAGTTTTGCCTAATTCGGCCTCTAAAGGCCTCAAAATCTGATTTTCCCGAGACTGGCCAATTTCTACCCGAAATGGCAGTTTTCGGTTTCGATTTTTGTTTTACGTCCTAATCGCGCACACTACCTCAACCGACCACAGCGGGAGCTTAACATCAACACACATCACTTTTTCTAACGTACATTTTCTTTAAACACATTTAAAAATTCAGCCATGCAACCCATTATTCTTTTCTAGAATTCTAGGGTATGCTTAATTTCCAAAGTTGCATAATTTGATCTACATTAGCCATGCAACCTTTTTAACCATTCTAGCTCAACTTAAATTCACTTAGGGGACATATAACCCTAGGCAGAAGCTAACATACATACCACATAATTAAATCAAGCATCAATTAAATCATGCAAAACTTAATAAATTCAAACCACCCTTAAGTCCTAATCAAGCACATATCTAACTTCCTAAACTAAAGCAATTAGTAAAAATTGAGCTTATGCTCATACAATTTGACAACTTGAAATACAATTAAATTTCAAATTGAACCAAATTGAAAAAGCTTAAGGCCATGGGAGATTACCTTTCTTGACCCTAAGAATGGTTAGGGTTTGGTTCCAAGAATTTTCTCCTTTCCTTGGCTCCTTGGTGAATTCGGCCTCCCCCTAGCCTACCTGAAAGTTTTGGTTTCTTTTGGCTGCTGATTTTCACCAAAAATCTGACCACTCCCCCTTGTTCCCAATCAGTTTTTCTCTTCCTTTTCAGCTCACCCACAACCGGCCCCCTTGGCCAAAATGGTTCTCCAAAAATTTTTCAGCTTTTCCTCTTGGTTCCTAGGTGAAATCCGAACTTCACCACTAATTCCCACACTTGGATTTTGGTTTTTGTTCTGTTTTTCTTGGCTGATCAAGGGCGGTTTTTGGAGCTGGAAAATGGGCAGAACCTCTCCAAATTTTCTGATTTTTTTTGAATAAAATGCACCCCTATTTATAGGCATTTGAAACTTTGCAAAATTGCTAAATTAGTCCCTCAAGAAGCAAGATTTTGCACAAATTGCATGCAAGGTGGCCGGCCATGAAGTGTCTAGAATCTTCCTAATTACTTTCCAAATTTTTCTTAATTCCAAAATGATGTCATAATTAATGGATAAGGTGATGTCATCAAGGTGATGTCACCATAAGGCCTTGTTTGGCTCTTTTCTTCAATATGCAATCCAATTTTGAGCTACACAGATATTTCTAATACTGTGTTCACTAATACACAGTACTGTAGTATATTTGGCAGTCCAAAATTTATCTGTTTAAAAATGGACTGTACGAAAAATTCTCTTTTCGCTTAGAACTCTTAGGCCCTTAATTACCTACTTAGTGTGCTTGATTTTACTCTATGGTGGTTTTAAAAATAACATGATCCATTTTATCAGAAAAATAGTTTTTCGCAGTATACTTCCTATACTGCTCATCATACTTCATTATTGTCACCTAGTTGACCCTTTTCAGTCAATCTTTAACCTATCGGGTCAACCTTGACTTCATTGGTCAAGCTTTGATCAACATAAAATCATAACATTTTTGTACCCCTTTTTACTAAAAAGGTTACTTGCTTGGCTAAGCAATTTGCTTATTGAGTCTCATAGCTAATTAAATGAGAACTCAAACATTTACTAATAAAATTATGAATTTCGTATTGATATTCATAATTTTCATGAAACATTACAAAAACACATAATACGAGCATAGATTTCTTATGTACAAGGAAATCATGAGTCCGTATAAATTTTCGGTTATTACAAGGCAAAACACACGTTATCTAGACAAGAAAAGAGAAAGCTTTGTGAATAGCTTGCATCCGTAAAAGTGCCAAGTGGATGCTCTTCCAACTTCAAACGGTTGGTGTCGATGAAGGATTTGAGGCTAATTGGAATGAAAACACATGATTGTCATATCTTGATGCAACAGTTATTACCTCTTGCATTGCGGGGAGTTTTAACGAAAGATGTGAGATATGCAATTACGAAGTTATGCTCATTTTTCAATGTAATCTGCTCAAAGGTCATCGATCCACTTATGCTAGATTCGCTACAATCAGAATTGGTGCTGACTTTGTGCTTCCTTGAGAAGTATTTCCCACCATCCTTTTTTGATATAATGATCCACCTAACTGTCCACTTCGTTCGAGAAGTTAAGCTATGCGGACTGGTCCATTTGAGGTGGATGTATCCTTTCGAAAGGTACATGAAGGTTTTGAAGGGTTATGTGAAGAACCGAAATAGGCCGGAGGGATGTATAGTGGAAAACTACATAGCCGAGGAATCAGTTGAATTTTGCTCTGAGTATTTGTCCAACGCAGACCCAATAGGGTTGCCAAAGAGCAGGCTATTTACGTCGAAAGGACTATCCGTCGGCGTTCATTCACCAGTTAATCAAGACGAATGGGAAAAAGCTTGTCTTTATATTTTGCACAATGCTAAGGAGGTGGAGCCTTTTATTGAGGTTCATATGACGGAAGTACGAGATGCAAATTCAAGAAAAACAAGGTCTGAGAAGTGGATTCAAGATGAGCACAACCGGACATTTCGGGAGTGGATAAGAAAATATTTGCATATGCAGGTTGGCCATTCAAAAGACTTAATTAAGCTTGCGAGAGGACCGTCATCGATAGTCACAAAATATACATCATATTTTGTCAATGGCTACACCTTCTACACTCGTGGAAGAGATGAGAAGCATCCCGTCCAAATAGTGGTGTCAGCCTTCGTGCCGAGTCTTTGCATATTTCATCAGCAAAAGATAAGAACCCGATTTACGGTTCCATGAACTACTTTGGGTTCATTGAAGATATTTGGGAACTTGATTATTGCGGCTTACGGATAGCACTCTTTAAATGCAAGTGGGCGGACAATAATTTTGTTAAAATTGATAGGGACGGCGTGACAGTGGTGGACTTTAGGCGGTTGGGATACAAAAATGATCCTTTCATTATGGCTTCGCAAGCGGTACAAGTCTTTTTCACAACGGACCCCGACAATTTAGAGTTATCTTTAGTTGTGCCAATGAAGCCAAAAATGATCGGGGATGCCCAAGAAGACGTTGAAGATTGCAGCGACATTCCATCATTCACAAACGGATTGCCACCAATTGAGGAGCTAGATGATTTTGACGATGATGCCTCACACTTGCTTCGTTTAGATATAGAGTGGACACGTGTTGAGAAGACCAAAAAAAAGAAAAAAAAAAGGACATTAATGTTTTGTAATTTCCCGAAGTATATATTTGATAAGTTGTTCAGTATGTTAATGTATATATATCTCTTTTTTGTACGCGGCATTGTTAAACGAAATAAGAACATATTATATATATATGTTGATGTGCAGGTTTATGCATGGTTTACAGGTGTCGCTGCCCATGGACTAATTACTAATGGTCATCAATTATTTTTTTTATATTTTAATAAATTTAATTATAGATTCCACTACGGTTTTCGTAAGAAACCGTCGTGGTATCTAATATACCACGACGGTTTCTAAAGAAAACCGTCGTGGTAATTTTTTAAAAATTTTCAAAATTTTTTTTTGGAAAATTCGATATTTTTAAAAAAATTTGAAAAAAAAAGATACCACGACGGTTTTCTTGAGAAACCGTCGTGGTATCTTAGAAACCACGACGGTTTCTTAATAAAACCGTCATGGTAACTTAGATACCACGACGGTTTCTCAAGAAAACCGTCGTGGTAATTTTAAAAAATTTTCGAAAATTTTTTCGAAAATTCGATATTTTTAAAAAAATTTGAAAAAATAGATACCACGACGGTTTATCAAAACCGTCGTGGTATCTTAGAAACCACGACGGTTTCTCATGAAAACCGTCATGGTATCTAAGATACCACGACTGTTTTGATAACCGTCGTGGTATCTCTTTTTTTCAAATTTTTTTAGAAAAAAAAAATAATTTCAATAAAAAAGAAAATTTAGGTACCACGACTGTTTATTTCAAGAAACCGTCGTTGTTTTGACAAAATTTGAAAATTTTTTAAATTTCAAAATTTCGCGGAAACCGTTCGCGCGTATATTATTACGATTCTATTTGCCACAAATACTTGTATTAAATCAAACTGTGAACTTCCATTTTGCTCCATTTCTCTCTCTTTTCCCCAATTCTCTCTAGCTTTGGCTTCCTTCTCCATTAATTTTCTCTCCCTCCAAGTTTGCCCCTCGCTCGCTGCCGCCGCCCACGCCCCCGCCTCCCCGCGCCCTCGCCGGCCACGGCCTCGCCCCCCGCACTCGCCTCGGCCCCCCGCCCACGGACTCCCCCCCCCGCCTTCGCACTCGCCCTCGGCCCCCGCGCCTCGGCCCCCGCCCACGGACTCCCCCCAGCCCTCGCCCGCCCGCCCACGCCCTCGCCCCCCCGCCCCTCGCCGGCCTACGGCCTCGCGCCCCCGCACTTGCCCTCGCCGGCCCACGGCCTCGCCCCCCGCACTCGCCCTCGGCCACCCTGCCACGGACTCCCCCCGCTCCCTCGCACTTGCCCTCGCCTCACCCCCCCTCCCTCGGCCCCCCACCACGGACTCCCCCCCAGCCCTGCCGGGGATGCCCTCGCCCACCCACACTCGCCCTCGCCCGCCCGCCCACGGCCTCGCACGCCCTCGCTCCCCGCGCCCTCGCCGGCCCACGGCCTCGCCCCCCTCGCCCTCGCCTCGGACGCCCACGTCGGCCCACGCCCGTACCAATACTTGACCTCTGGTAAGTCGACGTCTCTTTTACCGAAGGAAAATTTGTGGATATGTATTGCTTGATTATAGTAATAATTTATGTACATAGTACATGTTCGATAAAACAGCGACATTTAATAGAATTAGATAAATATGAGATTAAATTGCTTGGGTTATGTGCGGATTTGTTAATTATCGAGACAAATTATTCATCGTAGGTTAACGCAACGCATATAAGATAGTTGACACAATGACTTGGTTTGTAGAAATAGTTTTATTTTGGATGTAATTTGTTTGGTTGAGATACGGATTTGACATTTAGCCGAGGAAAAAAACGGGATTTTGTGACATAGATATGTTAGCATATTTTACGGTTTCGATAAAATCCTTTTATAAGTGGGTTGTCAATTATTTCCGTAATTAAGTTAAGGATTTGGTTACCTAAACTGATTTAGGCCGAATTATTGTATGCTTTCGTTTGATACTTATGCGTTTTGGTGGCATGATTTGATTATGGTTTGATGACAAATAAAGTGTGCTTTTTACTAGGTATCGGTGGGGAGTTGCGTAAGATTGATTTAAAATGTCACAAGATCACGAAGAGGAATGCTCAACACAAACGCATGTGCGAAACCACGACGAACCATCTCACCTAAATTCAATCCTGATGAAGATGGTAAACGAAGAGCAACTTTTATGAGAAGAGTACACCATGTTAGGACAAGGGGAGAACGTATTGCAGTTTCGTTTGACGAAAAAGGGCAACCATTAGGAAAGGAAGGAGATGAATTACAGAGTTGGATCGGTGTGCTAGCTCGAGAGCACATACCAATTTGGATAGCTGACTTTAGAAGTGCCGATTTGGCCCAAGGAAAGAAAGAGTGTGGGTGGAAATCGTAACTTCTTTCACCATGAGCTATCGTTTAAAAAACAAGCATTAAAGTGTTGTGCAGAGTCAGCGAAAAATTTTAGATATGATCTTTACCAAACTTTTGTCAGAGATCATATTGATGAAGAAACCATATGGCAACGACCGCCAAAAGTAGCTCACAATTACCCCACCATAAGCGAGGAGGATTGGGAACAATTCATTGCGTATCGACGGACCCCGGAATTCAAAAGACTATCGGAACAAGGAAGTGAGATAAGAAAGAAGAGTAAATACGGATCAACCGATGGCTGAGACGGATATAGGAAACGTGACCAAGCTCATGTATGTTCCGTAGTTGGAAATTCATGGTTTAATGGTTGAACTTCGAATTTATTCCATTTTCTTTACTAACGATAATTATCCAACTGCAGTTCGAGAAGACGGGAAAATGGGCAGAGCGGCATACTAGGTGGCTGGACATGCGCATCAATAAAGATGGAGAGTTCAAGAATGAAGCATTTAAATCTATTGCCGGAACAATAGTAAGATTTCGAATGTTGGGATACAATATATTTATCCCGTACACTCATTTATGATTAAGAGTTAATAAAATATAATTTAATTGTTACAGGATGACTTCTGTGAACAAGAGACACAAGGGAGTTTCGAATCTGTGGGTACAAATGACATTTTGACGAATGCATTAGGCAATGCCGAGCACTCGGGGAGGATTCGGGGTCAATCTAAGTTTGTCAAGCAGGCGCAATACTTCAATTCTGTGCAAACTCCAAGGGAGAATCCTGACGTATCGATGATGAAAGAGAAGATCGCCGCATTGGAAAGAACCGTACAGGAACTTTGTGCGAAGCACGGTGTCAACCGGGGACTATGGATGAGGAGATGACCGCACCAACTGTTGATCAACACAACAGGTCAAGTCTAGTTGCACGCTTAATGAAAAAGAAGTTAGGCCGTCGGCTCCGAAGCCATGCCGAATGAAAGTAAGGAATGCCAACTCTTTATTCCTGATTTAGTTAATGGAGGAGATGTGCTTGTTGCAAACGGTAGGGCATACATGGACTGTGTTCCTACTGACACAGTCCATGGGATTCCTTTAGGTGAGGAGAATGTAAGGGTGACAATTACAGTTCCAAAATAAAACGTGCACTCCTACCTAATCCGACAAACGAAGCCACGTTCGTTGAAGAAGCTGTTGGTGGGTTTGTTGCTTGGCCTAAGAGATTAGTCGTCGTTCAACCAAGTTTGAGCCAGGCAAGTAAAGGTCCCAGCCATGCTCCTCATATAGAAGATCAGGGAAGCAAACGAACAAAAGAGAGCAGGAGGAAGAAATTACAGTCACAACCGGAGGTACAACAACAACCGGAACAAGAAGAACTACCTTCGTTCGACTTTAATGAAATTCCCTTCGAATTAAAACCTTTGCATTTTACGCACAAAGTTGCATGCGTGACGGTACCCA
>CM046362.1:19414213-19437295 GCA_025413025.1 Ficus hispida | reverse complement strand
ATGTATTTCGTTTATCCGCACTATATAAAAAAAAAAAAAAATTCCGCTGTTTACGCTAAATAAGTAAGAACGTATGTATGTATGTGTGGTAACGGTCTGTGCAAGGCGGGTCGTTACAAACATAATAGCACGGAGTATGAAAGGGGTGGATGACATTTGTGATTGGCATAATATGCTCAACAATTTGGGAGAATCAAGAATCGGCCAAGACGACATGGAAAAGGTATTTCGGGTTTTGAAACGTAGCTATGAAATGTTGAATGATCCGACACTGCAACAATGTTTCTTATATTGCTCCCTATATCCCGAAGACTTTGAAATTGATAGAGAAATATTGATAAGAGTATTTTATCGACGAAAGGCTGATTGACGGACTGAGAAGTACGCAAGCGGAGTTTAACAGAGGTCACATGATTTTGAACAAACTTGAAAAGGCTTGTTAACTAGAAACGGGAAGGAACAACGATGGCAAAAGGTTCGTGAAGATGCACGATCTGGTGAGGGACATAGCGATTCAAATTGCAAGCATAGGTCCGATGTTTTTGGTGGAAGCTGGAGTGTGTTTAAAAGATATACCGAAAGATGAAAAGTGGAAAGAGAATCTTGTAAGGGTCTCTTTGATGCGCAATAGAATATCGAACATTTCTCCTACCACATCAGCAAGATGCCCCAACATTGTCACATTGCTGCTGTGCCAAAATTTTCAACTAAATGGTATTCCGGATTGCTTCTTTTCGCATATGAAACTGCTCACAGTTCTCGATTTGTCGGATACTTCATTTGAAAGTCTACCAAATTCAATCTCTAATTTTGTATGTCTGACTAGCTTAGTGCTTAGAGGATGTTGGAGATTTAAAAATGTTCCCTCGTTGGCGACGTTCAAAAGCTTGAGGAGGTTGGACTTTCACAAAACGGGGATCACGGGAGTACCTCGGGGCATAGATTCATTGGTCAACTTGAGATACCTCAACCTTGACACGAGAACCTTAAAGGAAATACCGACGGAAGTTTTAGCGAAACTATCTCATCTGCAATACCTTGTGGTTCATGAGTTTGAAGTATACACATCACATTGGAAAGGAGAGGAGATAGCTTATTTAAGAGATCTGGAAACTTTTAAAGGCCAATTTTGCGACATTAACAACTTGAACACGCACGTAATATCCCGAGGAGAAGGAGGCCCAGACAGGTACCTTGTTCAAGTGGTTTTGGAGGGACCGGACTTTATGTCTAAGTTGTTCGAGGAATGCGTCAATGCCTATGATAAAGCTGTATATTTGAGACTTTGCCGCATTGGTCAAAGCGGAAACATAGACAGCTTCGTTGTGCTCCCTCAAGACGCTCAGCTTTTACACATCAAACGCTGCAATGACATACCGAGTTTGTGTGCCATGCCGTCCTTTAAGACGGCAGAACATTTGAAGAAGTGCGTTATCGATTGGTGTGACGGGATGGAACATGTACTTAACAATTCATCTTACAGTCTCCCTCCCTTCCAAACTCTCGAATCGCTATGTCTCAAAAATTTGATGAACTTGCAAGTTTTCGCTAGAAGAAACAAAGGTACAGTCCTTTCATCAGCGATCCCAAATGGCTCTTTTTCAACTCTCAAAGAATTCTCGATCTTCGGTTGTCCAAATGTGAAGAGGCTGTTTTTGCCTGCATTACTTCTGAACTTCCAAAACTTGGAAGTAATGAGCGTCGAGTTCTGTGAGCGGATAACAGAAATAATAGAAGCATCACCTGATGGCGAAGATCAAGAAGCGACAAGTTCCACCATCATCGGTCTCCCCAAATTTAGGGAGCTTGCATTGAGGCGCCTTCCAGAACTGAGGAACTTCAACCGCTACGCAGAGCATGTGTTTTCTAATGCTTTGCAATGCATTAAAATTAAAGATTGTCCACAGATACGGACAGTCCCTATTCTTGACAAACGATCATGTCACCCCCCTTTTCCTCGGAAAATTCAAGTGCAGAAAATATGGTGGGACCTGCTGGAGTGGCAACAGCCTAGTGTTAAGGATGCTCTTCAACCATTTTGTGAGTTTTCTGAAGAATGGTCATAAATTGCTTCAAAATTCTCTTATAGCCGGTATGTCCAATTTACCAATGTGCATTTCCGGTTTCTCACGGTTTGTGAGATGGTAACCGAGTTGCTGATAAGCTTGCTTTTTATGCAGTTCATCTCACTAATTCTATTTGGCGGCATTAGCCCCCGGAAATCGTGAATTCGGTGAGTCGTTTCAAATAGAGCGATGATCATCATCTACTCTTTTTTTTCTTTGTTCGGGTTTTATAAGCAGCCAAAGTTTTTAACGAGGCGTCCTGATCTTGGTCGATTCCACTCCATCAGGATTGAATCTTGCTTTGATGGCTCTTTTCAAGTATTTTATCATTCAAATAGTTGATGAACTCCCTATATGAATAGTTTTCTTGATTTTGGTTTTCAAGTTTCGTAATTTTGCTTTTGTTGTGGAATCTGTTTCGGTTTATGATTTCTCTTTTGCTCATTGAGTTCTAGCAACTATTTTGTATTTTCCTTTCGTTCAATTTATAAAATATGTTTTGAGTGGAGCTGTGGGGAAAGTTTTCTAGTGCGTGCCAACCAAATCGGGACATGACAATATATTTGACAACCCAATAACCATGAAACTTAGCTTGCGTTTGGTGTACCAGGTAATAGAAGTTTTAAGATATTTAACTCTACTGTCCCCTGAACTTGTAGGACTTTGGTAAGTAGCTACCTAATCTTTTAATTTACAATTCACCTCCTAAATTTGTTTAACCATTTCCCAAACGGCTGTTAGCGATGGAGTATACTATTTACCACTCATGTTTGGTAGGCCTGTAAGCATATCCGAGTAGCCCGAATTACCCGGCCTTCCCAAGCTGTATATTGGGCTGATTTCTTTTTCTTTTCCAACGGGAGTTTGTGGCCGTGATCAAACCGGAGGTTGGATCATCTATAGTGGCACTTCCACTTCTTTATAATTTATCTCTTATAGTATTTGCACTTTCACTTCCTTATGCCTATAGACCTCGCGTGGAAGAATAATTTTAGATTATTAAAAGTGTGTGTTTGTGTGTGTGTGTGTATATATATATATATTTACCTAATAATTTAAAACAAAAATAATGGATTTATTTGAATATTTAGTAAATCTTGTTTAAGGGTCATATACATTTAGGGGGTCACATCATTGTTTGTTCTTCACACATCTCTACTTAGACCACTCACCATCAAAATTTTAAATTCTAAAGAGTATTACTTGTTTCACTCCTCTTTTATTCCAAAACAAACCCCTACAATTAACTTATATATATATATTTTTTATCATTTTTCACCCACCAAACCAATGGTAGTTTTTATTTTATTTTTATTTTTTTCAACTCACCAACCATATCCACATTTTATTTCCTTTTTTATTAAATGATCTCATTACACAAGGAAACTCAAACCCAATTCCAAATCGGTTCCATCAGTAAATTCCAAAGAAACACACAAAGGGGTAAAACGTGTATCGAAATCTAAAAAAAGAAAATTCAAAAGGCATATCAATCAAGAACATATATGACTTTTTTAACAATACTGTTATAATCGATGAAAAACTTTGATTGATTGAGACCAAGAAACCCATAGTAAAGAAGTCACCCCTAACATCGTAAAGAACTAACTCTAGCGGATTGGTTACACAAACAATATGAGATAGTAGAAAAACCACCTCTTTCATTACAAAATAAGAACAAATATATACTAACAAAACACAAGGCAGAAACAATATCGCTTTTATTTAAAAAAAAAAACTATAACAGAATCAAGAAAAGTAATTGTTTATTTAGTGCCATAATAATCTTTATCTTTTTTTTTCATTTTTTTAATGAAATTGTTCTTTCTTTTCCAAACTTTCCTGTCACGTTTGATTATAAAGTTGACATCAATATATCAAAACCCAACTTCTCATTCCCTTTAAAAACATCACTCTTTTTTTCTTTTTCTTTTTGAGAATGGACTGTGATAGAGTCTCCTTAAAAGGAACTACCCATAGAATCTCCTTGAGTGACTGAGCAGGCACCTATGTGGCATCGGCATTCTTCATGTTCCTCCTGGTTCCCACCATCGGTGACCATGTTGCCTCCGAAGCCGGCTAGATCCATGAGTACCACGACTGCCCTCTCATGCTTTTCTCCTCCAAATCCATCAACCTTTCCGATCACTGCCTCCGATCCATGTGAAACACATACTAATCAATAACCGTAGGATTGAGCACTATGTGTAGTGCCCCTCAAGTAGTCTTTACTACAGTTGTTCCTAGAAGCGGAGGTAAGGGGGTGCGAGTAGGGGCTACCACCCCATTGAATTTTTTTGTTATTTAAAATTTATCTAAACAATTTTATAATTTTTACTATTTGCTCCTCCTAAAAATACAAATTTCACATGTACTTCTTATTTTATCCCTACTAAAAATAAAAAATACTCACATAATCCCTACTAAAATTAATTATATATTTATAATTGTACTGTTTTGCTCTCACTAAAATTAAAAATTCTTACATAAACATATTAAAACTAAAAATTCTCACATAGCTATAATTAAAATTTATTTTATCTTAGAAAAAATTTAATGTACGCCTCTACTATAACATATTTCTGGCTCCGATTGTTCCCTTTATGTTTCTTTTTCTATAATTTCTCGTTTTTTTTATTTGTTTAGGCTTTTTTTTTTTTTTTTGTTTTGTTTTTGGATAAGTTATTTGTTTAACTAATTAATGAAAGCATGGAATTACGTTTATATTCTATAAAAAGACGAGTAGAAGAAAAGCGTGGAATCAAAAATTCCCATGAACAGTAGTAGCAAAGGGTCAAAACTCATAACTTTTCTAACATAAGCCATAAGAGTATCGTATTTTTTAGGGGGAAAAAAAGAGAGCAAAGAACGACCATATGATTTTAAAGGGTCAACCCCAACAATGTGCAAAGAACGCAGCGGAGAATCCGTTCACGTCCCCGAGGAAGAAGAGTCGAGCTGCCCAAGGGTAGATCTGGTATTTACAAAAAAGGTTTCACTCAAAATCTGTTATTTGTTAAAGTAGTTGCATCAAAATAAGCTATTTGGTTCCGATATTTTTATTTATTTATTTATTTTTATAATTTTTTACGAGTAATTTGATGTGAAGTTTTGTTGGATTTCTTCCACTATCTTCTGGGTTTGTAGTCTGTTGATGCTCAATAATAAAGGATAATTTATCTGTTTAGTTATTAAATTATGAATATTCTATCACTTTGATCCTTGAATTTTTAATTCTAATCAATTTAGTTACTAAACTTTTAATTTTTGACAGTTTTGATCCTTCACCGCGACAAACAAAATCATGGAATAACAGCCAGAGTCTAGCGACACAAAATCAAAAAAACTGCCAGTCGAGGGCATCTCATCGACATGTACACTAGCCAGCGATGACATCTCATCGACGGTTACACGAGTCCGCGATTTCTTCTCAACCGATAACATCTTATCAATGGGTACGCTAGCCAGCGATGACATCTCATCGACGGTATAATAACCAACTTTGTTACAAATTATGATTTCTTGTTCTCAAGGAATCAAAATTTGTATTATGTATAAGCATATGGATCGCCTGATCTGTGTTATCAGAATTAGGATTTATGTATGATTTATATTCCGGTCAAAGTTTGGCCAGAATGATTTGAGCTATGATAGGAATTTAAGATTGTATTCCGGTCAGGGTTTGACCAGAATAATTCGAGATATGATAGGAATTTATGATTTTATGTTGGTCAAAGTTAACCAGAATGATTTATGGTATGATAGGAATTTATGATATATGATGGTCAAAGTATGATGGTACTGTCGAATAACAGGCAGTATAGGAATTATACTACGAAAAACCGTCATTACGGATAGATAAGCAAGTTGAAGGTACGGAATTATGTTAGAAAAATCAAGCACAATATTTAAGACAAGAAGGACTAATTAGCCTTAAGTTCTAAGAAAAACCTAAACACAGTCCAATTTTATGCAGATAAATTTTAGACTGCAGTTTAGTATGACAGTACTGTTTTAGTTGAAAACAGTATTTGTTATGTTTGTATTAGTGTGAAAATAGACTGCTTTTATGATTTAAAGCCAAACGGAGCCCTAAGTATTGGACACCTTGTCCAATAGGAATTAAGTTAATTTTTGAATTTTTGTAAAATTTGAAAAGTATTTCAAGAATTTTCTTGAACCTTATCCATGCACTATGGCCGGCCACCTCATGGGGATTTTTCAGCAAATAAAATTTTGGGAAGGCTTGGAGTGCAATTTAGAGAATAAAAATAATTGAAGAAAGAAAATTAAATTACACCTATAAATAGGTGTGATGGGGGGTGTTTTTTTTTAGTCCATTTTATTTGAAAAACTCTCCCAAACTCTTGTCATTTTCTCTCTTTCCTTTCTCTCTCCTAGCCGAAACCCTAAGGTAGCAAAACCCAAGAGTGGTGGTCGGAATTTTAAGTGAGGGAAAGCTAGAAAACCATTTTCGGAAATCAAGCTAGAGAATTTCTCTTCGGTTTAGAGGTAAACTCTCAACCTCCTAAGCCTTTTAAATTCGGTTTTCTTGAGCCATTTAAGTGTATTTCCAGCTTATGTTGTAAGAGCTTAAGCTCCCTAATTATGTTCTTGCTTGCTTGGTTTGCTTAGAATGTGCTTGATTTAGGTTTTAGTAAGCTTATGCTATGATTTGCTGTATGTGATAGAATGTATGCTCTAGAAAATATGTAGATGACATGTGTGACCACTAGGTATTTGATGTATGTCCCCATAGGCTTATGAATGATGTTGAATGGCTGATTGCTATATTGAATGCTTGTATGTTGAACTAGGGTTCAAGAAAACCCTAGAAAACCAAGTTTGGTGAACTTCACCAAACGGGATTCAATTGTATAATTGAATGTATGAGAATGATTGAACGGATATGAGAACATTAGATTATACGCTGCATGCTTGATATAGGCTCACGGTTGTGACCGTTTGAGGTAGGGTGTGCGTAATTTTTACGTGAGAGCGAACCGAAACCAAAACTGCCAGTTCGGGTGAAAAACTGGGCAGTGAATTGGAAACGGTCTTTTGAGGCCTTTAGAGGCCGAATTTGAGAAAACTCAAAACTACAAAGTTGTAGAAAATGGACAATGCTATAGGAAAACGTGGATAGTTTTTTAAAATAAGGCTCCAAAGGCCTTCGTTTTTACAAAAACCCGTGCCTGGACCGCCCAGACCTATGTGCACGGCCAGGCAGTTTCAACAAGGAAAAAGTGTGAGTTAAAAGCAGAACTGGGTTTTGACCAAAACACGAAAGTTGTAGGGTTTTCAATATCTAAAACTTTTGTGAAGAAAACATTTTCAAAATCCAAAGAGATTTCAAAGTAAAACTGAATCAGTATAGTAAGCTCCGATTCAGGAATTTCAAAATAGTACATGCACAGGAAATTCCTGCACATGCACTGACGGTTTGACTGTTTTCTACAAATACCTTCAAAACTTAGACAGTTTTATTTAAAGACAGTTTTACATTGTTAATCAAACCCAGTTTAGTAAGAAAAGAAATAAGTAAGCGAAATGGTAACTTAAAATAGTTACATAGATTACCAAATTTTAATTGGGCCAAATTAAGAACAAATGGTATCTGATGGGCCTTAAGCCCAAGGTTTCTTAAGTAACCCTAATGGATACCACTTTAATTGTTGGGCCTTAGTAGCCCAACAGGCTTTTTAAATGTTCACCCAAGTTGGGACTGTACCTAAGGCTATTCATAGTAACCTAATTGGATGCCAAGGTCATTGGGCCTTGAGCCCAAAGTTAGTTAGGTAATCAAACAGGATACTGTTTGATTACCATTAGGGCATGTACCCTAGGGTTACACTTAGTAACCAACAAGGATATTATTAAGCTTATGAGGGGGACATATATCTAGGGTCACTGATAAATGTTGGTTAGGGTACCAACATTTAATGAAATAAGTTAAGGTAAGATAGGATGATTCTTATCTTACTTCTTTTTTAGAAACAGGAAGGTAACCTATTGAGGTAACCTGTCGGAACGACAAACCCCAGGACTTAACATAAACGGTAAGTACAACTCCGCCTACAGTATAGATGGAAAATATTTTTACTGTTTATGTAATGTTAAGTTCATGTATGTATGATATAGTGCATATGATTTATGCCTTGATGACGTGATGCATATGATTTATGCATTGATTATGTAGCATGTATGGTTTATGCTTTATCATTGTGGCATCATGAAGCATGCTCATGAAAGATAAATCATATGGTAAGAATGAGAACCCAGTTTGAAGAAAGAAACTGTTATAAAAGACTGTTTTCAAGAAGAAAACAATTTTTAAGAACAAGTTAAGGAAAGATTTCAAGTATGATGGCAAGCAAATTGCCTTGCGTCGTATCAACCTGCCACTATGGGTGGGTTTGGTCCATGGAATGAATTGGATCTGGTTGGCCACCCCATCCACTCCATGGCTGCGCGCCGCGATACGTACACTCATGTTATGTAAGGGCTCAGGATTATGTAAGCATAAGACATCATAACGAAAGCATAATTGGTTCATGCATTGTTCCATTATGAAACGTTTTGCGGGTAAATAGTTGTACTTGCTGAGCGAAAGCTCACAACTTATGTTTATGCTGTAGGTAAGCTTCCTACTGGCATTATTTGATGCAAGGCGGTGAGGCATTGGCAAGGCTATCTGCGAAACGTGGGATGGAAACCGCTATTTTGAAATAAATGTTTATGTTATTAACTGAGTAAAAGTTAATTTACGTTATGACGATTTTAAAAAGTATATATGGATTATATACATGTGTATTGTAAATATGTACATAGTAAAGTTTTAACTTAAGTTTTAAAAAGAAAGAAAAAAGAAAAAAAAAAAATTGTACGTTATTTCCGCATGTTTTAAGTAAGTATGTTTAAATAAGAATGTAAGACAAGTATGGTAACTGTAACGGCCTACGTAAGGGCGGGTCGTTATAGACGGTTACACGAGCCAGTGATGACATCTCATCGACGGTTACACAAGCCAGCGATAACATCTCATCGACGGTTACACTAGCCAAATGGTTGCATTGGGAGACAAGCTCGTTTGGAATGGAGAAAAGGTTAGCCTCTGAAATGGTTTTGGAGTGGTTAGATGATCCTACCGTCTCAACGATTGGCTTTTATGGAATCGGGGGTGTTGGGAAGACCGCCGTGGCTTTGCATATACAAAACCAACTTAGGAATCATCCCAACCATTCTGTGTCCTGGGTTACCGTATCACAAAACTTAAGCATTCATAAATTGCAAGATGACATTGCAAGCACATTAAACATTTATCTTTCCGACGAGGATGACGTGGAAAAAAGGGAGGAAAAACTCTCGATGGCCTTGGAAGAGAAGAATGTTGTACTCATTTTAGATGGGCTTCTGAATCCTATTTCTCTAGAAGACGTCAGAATTACTAGAATTGGATGTAAGTTGATATTTACGACCCGATCTTTGGAAGTGTGCCAGATGATGAATTGCCATAAAGTGATCTGGTTGAGGTGCCTTAATGATGAAGAAGGTTGGAAATTATTTAGGCAGGAAATCGGTCTTGGCATCATTCTTCTTCGTTCGACCCATCGAATCGCAAAGTCCATTGATAAAGAATGCTGGGTTTGCCACTTGCAATTGTGACAATGGCGGCAAACATGGAGGGAGTAGAGGACTTGGGCAAGTGGAGAAGTGCATTGAACAGAATAATGGAAAACAGACTATTGCAAGATGATGATAATGTTGACTCGTCTACAAATGAAATATATCATGTATTACAATATTGTTATGACAAGTTGTGTAATGACTAGCATTTTACGATATTACGATCCTTTTTAAAGGAATTCGAGCTGTACCGTGCAGGTATTCATAAAAGAGTCGATTAGAGCTTTTGTTCAATTTTGTAAGTTCTTATGATTTTATAAGACTCAAATTGAATTGCTTAGTTAAGCATTAGCCTTTTGAGTACAAAGGTATGATAGGAATTTATGATTTTATATTGGTCAAAGTTTGACCAGAAAGTCAAAGTATGATGGTACTGTTGTAAAACAGACAATATAGAAATTATACTATGAAAAACCGTCAGTACGGATAAGATAGTAAGAATAAGATTCAAAACCACTATAGAAAAATTAAGCACATTATTTAAGACATTAAGGGCTAAATAGCTTAAAGCTATACGGAAAATTTTTACGAAGTCCATTTAAATACAGATGAATTCTGGACTATAGTCCAGTAGAACAATACTGTCATTAGTGAGAACAGTATTGAAAATATCTGTTTGAGCATGATTATGGACTGTATTATAAAGGAAAAGGCCAAACGAGGCCTAAAAGGGAGGACACCTCACCATTGGATAATTAAGGATTTATTGAATTTTTGGAATTAAGGAAAGAATTCCTTGGATGTTTCTAGAGCAAGTGGCCGGCCACCTCAAGGGACTTGGGAGAAAATTTTTGTTGGCTCAAGGACTAAAGAGCAAATTTTGGATTAAAAATAAATCTAAAAATTAAATCTTTTTTCACCTATAAATAGGTGGAGGGAGGGGGGGGGGAGGGGTGGGGGGGAACTTATTTTGTTCACAAAATTGAGAAACACCTCCTTACTATGCCAAAATTTCTTCTCCCATTATCACCCTAAAATCCGAACCCTAGAGGAAGAAAAAGAAAATAGAAATTGAAGGACAAGTGGTGGTCGGAAAACTGGAGAGTCACCCACCAAGATTGGCCGAAAAAAATTTGGAAAACACTAAGCCTAGGAAGGCCGGTTGTGGTAGGGAGCCAAGAGAAAAGATTTGGTTCAAGATTCTAGCACCAATCTTTGAGATTGGCCAAGGTAATCTTCTTTGGCTCCTAAGCTTTTAAATTGAGCATTCAATTTGGAGATTTATGTGAATTTACAAAGTCGGATTTGTAAGAGCATAAGCTCAATTTATTTTTTAGCCCTAGTTTAGATTTATGGGTTTTGTGCTTGATTAGGTTAGTAAGTGGTTTTGATTTTTCAAGCTATGCATGTTTATGTGTTGATGATAGTATGATTTAGGGTTTTGTATGTATGATCTAGGATGTAGTTATATGTCCCCAAATCTGCCTAAGGGTTGTAGGTTATGCATGTGTGGTTTGAATTAAGTTACTTGCTTGATTGATGCATGATTTTGCAAACCCATTCTTACAAACCCTAATTTTGATGCAAAATATCCAAGAGTTTGTATATGATTTGTATGAATGTATGATGATGGGATGAACATTAGAAAGCATTGCATGGTTGTAGTAGGCTCACGGTTACGACCATTTGAGGTAGTGTGAGTGTAAATTGAGCGAAAAAATGGACTTAAGCAAGAAACTGCCAGTTCGGGTAAAACTGGACAGTATTATGGAAATACAGTTTTGATGCCTTTCCAGACCGAATTTGTAAAAACTTAAAACATGAAAGTTGTAGAGATGAGATTTTTCTACGGGGTATTGCGTGATAGTTTTCAAAAATAAGGCTCCAATGGCCTTTGTTTTTGCAAAAATCCGAACCTGGTCATGCCCAAACTTCATGTACGGCCAGGCAGGTTCAATAGGGTAAATGAGTGGGTTAGAGACCGAACTAGATCTCGAGTAAAACACAAAAGTGCACAGATTCAACTCAGATTTTCAGATTCAACTCAGATTTTCAAACAAATTGGATTCTAAAAACTATACAGTAAATAGGAAATTTCTGCACAGGATTTTTGAAAACAGTGCAGGAAAAGGACCTTCCTGCACATACATTGATAAATTGGCAGTAAGAAACTGTTCCAAAGACAGTTTCCAATACTCAATAATTTTTATAAGACCCACTCATAAGATTACAAATTTGATAAGTTGAACAAGGATTTATAAGACTCTAAGTTTTTCCAAAGTAAAGAAAATGAGTTTTTAAACCAAGTTATGACCAAAAGTAACCGGGAAGGATACCGAGTTATTGGATTGGGCCCAAAGCCCAAGAGTTACCCAATGTAACCCAACAAAATACTAAGTAGGTTGATTGGGCCTAAAACCCAGGGTTACTTACGGTAACCAAATGGGATGTGAATTAAAATAATAAGGCTTAGTCCCAAGGTTAGGAATAGTAACCTAACACTATTCATGTATGTAGGGCCTAGTAACCAAGGTTACTTTAAGTAACCTAACAAGTTATGATCTAAGTTGATAGGCCATAAACCCTAGGGTTATCTGTGATAACCAAGTAAGTTTTATAGAGGCAGATGTGTGAGGGATATATAACTAGGGTTATGTATGAATGTTGGTTAGGTTACCAACATTTTATAGGTATGGTTTATAGAACCCTTACCCTATGTCCTTTGGGATAATAGGAGATAGTCTGTTGTTACGTCCTGACTTGGAGCAACGTAACATTAGACATAGTATATGAGGTAAGTACAACTCCGCCTACAGCATAAACTTGTTGCGGTGTTACTTGCCTGATGTGGTATATGCTATGATATGACACGATGTATGGCATGTTTATGATTATGATATGGTTATGACATGGTTATGATATGGTTATGATATGGTTATAATTCAGTTATGATTTAATTATGTGTGACATCATGAAGCATGTTCACAAATTAAAATGATCAGAGTAAGATCAAAAGTATGACAAGATGAAAATTAAGTTCAAGTATGATGGCAAGCGAGCTTGCCTTGTGTCGTATCGACCCGCTCGTAGGTCGGGTTTGGTTTATGGTTTGAGTTGGACTGGACTGGCTGTCCCAACCACTCCATAGCTGCGCGCCACGGTACGTACGCTCATGACAAGATAAGGGTCCAATAGCAAGATAAGCTAAGAAAGCATAAATGAGCATAATTGGTTCATGCATTGTTATGATCATGTTTGCGGATGTTTAAGTTGTACTTGCTGAGCGAAAGCTTACGTCTTACATTTATGCTGTAGGTAAGCAGCCTAGCAGTAATTTTTGATGTAAGATGGTGGAGCATGGCACTGCTAGCTGTGAAATGTAGGGTAGTAGTCGCTGCACGTTTTGTTTATATTATGTATATTCTTTATATGTACAAAGAACTTTATGTAGTAAAGTTTTTCAATATGGAATTATTCATGTGAGTTCGCACCGTATAAAAAAAAAAAAAATTTCGGCTAATTTTTCGTAAGTAAGTATGTAAGATAAGATATATATGGTAACGACCTACATTAGGCAGGTAGTTACAGAGTTGGTATCAAAGCGATTACCTGCCTTCCAATTTCACAGTCTGCCTGCCATCGCCACCATCATTGTAAGTAAGTTTAGTTTTATTATGCATAATTATTTATTATACAATTATGGTATGATAGATTAACGATATGGACCCGGATCGAGTAGACGACGATCGGGAAGCAGTATATACGTTTCACATGATGCAGCCCATGCTTTTTTATGGGACACGCTGGACAGCATCGTTAGTATCATGGCTATACGATATGGAGATGATATTTCGTATAGGCCATATAGAGACTCATCTTCAGGTTTCATTAACCAGTAGATGTCTGGCAGTGGATGCTAGATTATGGTGGATAACAATAGGAGAGCGAGCGTTGTCGAGTCGATCATGGGCAGATTTCCGTGCCCTGATGATTGCACTTTATGGGAGTCACGGATGCCTATATGCCTTACCGTAATCCTGAGATTTTACCGCGACATGAATCTCGAGCGATATTTTAGTTATGTAGTGGGTTGGCACGCTTACCCACACGAGTCGATAGGCCATTACTGTAGGAGGTTTCAGGAGGCGATGTTACCCCACGTTCTGCAGGACTTAGCCAGCCCAGAGTTGAGGGCATTGCTTGTGCTCCGGAATGGGTTACCTCCCGAGATTAGGAGGTTAGTTCTAGCACCTATGGCTGGAATGACAGTGTGGCACATGATCGACGATATTATGGAGGCCGAAATCATCACCCACGGGATGTAAGTAAATGACGTTGCGGACAACCATCAGGTGCCCATCAACGACGTCGGGATAGGGGACCCGATTCCAGCAGTTCCATTGTAGGAGATACAGCCCCAGGAGGCGGAGGCAGATTTAGGCGTTGATGATCAGGACCCCGCTCATTTTATGGTTGCTCCAGATGATCAATCCGAGGATCCCCTAATAATCGTCATCAATAGTAATGATGAAGAAGAGGAGTTTGAAGAAGAATTGGTCGAAGAATGGGAGGATTTTGAGGGGGAAGAAATTGATATCGAAGATCTGGAGGACGATCTAGATGAGATTTTGTTCGACGACGGAGACGGAGATTCCGATGCTTCTTCCGTGATTACGACCGAGTTTATCGACTAGACTTAGGATCGACTTTTCATAGTTACTCTTTTGACCTTAGGATTGCATGTATGTAAGATGGTCAAGTGATAGCCACTTCCATCTTGACATTTTGCCCATGAATGTATAGTATGTACAATGTAATAGACATGTACATTGTATATTACTATGAAAGTATGATGTGCTTTTTGTAAGTATACAAAAAGACAGTTCATGTATGAAATGTATGTTATGTTATGATTATGAATGTATATTATGATTACAAATTTTATGAATGTTATGATAAGATTACGATGTGGTATAATACGATAAGTCATGAATGAAGGAGAGGGTATTAAAAGTATGATAATACCTTTCCTTATAGAAAGTATAGAAGATGGTACGCACACATAGACAAGTGTCTCAAAATCCGCCTGAGCCGGATTTTGCGAATGTTGTGGCTAATCTATAACGGCAGTTGCTTGAACAGCAACAGGAAATGGATAGACTCCGTGAGCAGATAGTTCGTATGAACTAGAGGCATCGAGCTAATGAGGTTCCACCTCAAGCCCGTCAAGTACCCCCGGTAGCGCCTCAGGTACAGAAGGTTCAGCAAGAGATTCCACGGAACTTTGAAGTTCCGTTAGCACCCGTTGGAATTCCAGTGAACCCACCGTTAGTATGAGAGGATTTACTGTATGAACGATTTAGGTGAATGAATGCGCCTGAATTTGAAGGATCGATAGACCCGATAGCCGCGGACAACTGGCTGTTCGATATCCAAGTCATCTTGGATTTTATGAGGCTCTCGGAACAGGAGAAGGTTCTCTATGCTTCCTTTGCACTCAAAAAGGATGCGAGACATTGGTAGATGACAATCCAAATGCGTAGAGATGTCTCGACTATGAGCTGGCAGGATTTCATAACCGAATTCTGTACTATGTACTATAATAGGGAAATCCTTACAGCTCAACAGGATGAGTTTACGAGTTTAAGACAAGGATTGATGATAGTAATGGAAGCTGTCCAGAAGTTCGAACAGTTAGCTTGCTTGTGCCTAGAATTGGTGCCAAGTGAAATGGAAAAAGTCAGAAGAATGACGAAGATGTTCCGGACCGATATTGCCAAGCAAGTTAGTGCTGACAGTAGCCCTCCTACCCTGGTATCCGATTGTGTAAGTCGGGCGATAAGAGCAGAATATTGGCACGTGTAGCCCCGTCAGAATATGGAATCATCCCCTAAGGGCCAAAACAGTAACCCTGCCTAAAGTACCAAACAGTCGGGGAGGAATAAAAGGAAAGGGAATTTCACATACCAGGGTCAACAAAGGAATTACCCTCAGAAGAGGAATGAACTAGGAAATGAGGGTAATAATACTAGCTACCCGGTGTGCACTAAGTGTGGAAGGAAACACCCGAGAGCATATAGAATGGGGACGAATGCTTGCTACCTTTGTGGCAAGGAGGGGCATTATGCAAGGAATTGCATTATGAATAATGAGAACCAGAATCCTCCATACCCGAGCCGAAATGCCAATAGTCAGTTACATGCAGTTCAAGCGAGCATTGAAGGACCACCAATCGCACAAGGTAGATTAAAGGCTCCTGAACCCCAAGTTAGGATTTATGCCTACACCAGGGGAGATGCCGAAGCTGGGACTTCGCATGTGGTAACAGGTCATATCTCTATTGCCATACATGATGTTATTGCCTTGTTTGATTCTGGTGCAACTCACTCATTTGTATCTTTGGAGTTTGCTCGAAAATTAAGAAGAGGTGTAGATAAGTTAGAGCAACCTTTTAGGACCTCTCTGCTATCCGGAGAAATTTTGTGGTCCAAATTTTGGATACGAAATACTTCCGTAGGTATTTGTAGTAGAGAATTATATGTAGATCTCATCGCAATCAAGCTTCAGGATTTCGATGTGATCTTAGAAATGGATTTATTAGGCAAGTACAACACTAGGATCGACTGCTGAAAGTGTTGTGTTACGTTTAGTCTTTACGGTGAGCAAGAGTTTTATTTTTACGGACAATCTCGGAGCTCAACGACTAGACTAGTTTCGGCGATGAAAGCTCAGAAAATGTTAGCTAATGGATGCCAATGATATTTAGCTAACATAGTGAACAAAGATAAGGAAAAAGAGCTAACCCCGAAAGACGTCCCCATTATAAAGGACTATGTGGATGTCTTTCCAAAGGATTTATCAGGACTTCCGCCGAAACGAGAAATTTCTTTTGAAATCGAGTTATTGCCTGAAGCCGCACCGATATCGAAAATGCCTTACCGTATGGCACCAGCTGAGCTTAGAGGACTTCAAGTGTAGTTGCAGGAACTGCTTGACAAAGGACTCATCCGGCAAAGTCATTCTCCGTGGGGAGCGCCCATCTTGTTCGTCAAGAAAAAGGATGGATCGCTGCGTATATGTATTGACTATCGTGAGCTAAACAAGCTTACGATTAAGAACAAGTATCCCCTTCCAAGGATTGATGATCTTTTTGATCAACTTAGGGGAGCAGTCATATTTTCGAAAGTCGACCTGCGATCAGGTTATCATCAACTTAGGATCAAGGAGTCGGATATTTCCAAAACGGCTTTCCAAATGCGATATGGGCATTATGAGTTTTTGGTCATGTCGTTTGGATTAACAAATGCCCCAACTGCCTTCATGGACCTTATGAACCGAGTGTTCAAGGAGTATTTAGACAAATTTGTTATTGTCTTTATTGACGATATTTTGGTTTACTCAAGGTTCAAGGAAGAACATGAGCATCACCTTAGGATGGTGAAGAGATGTTAAGAAGGAATCAGCTCTATGCCAAGTTCACAAAATATGAATTTTGATTTGAAAAAGTTCATTTCCTAGGTCATGTGGTGTTAAAGGAAGGAATTTCCGTAGACCCTACAAAGGTGGAAGCGGTCAGTACATGGCCGATACCAAAAATGTTACGGAAATAAGGAGCTTTCTTGGTTTAGCTGGATATTATCGACGTTTTATCAAAGGATTTTCCAAGATTGTTGTACCACTGACAGCCCTTACTCGAAAAGGGAAGAAATTTGAATGGACTCAAAAGTGTGAGGAGAACTTTCAAGAGTTTAAGAGAAAGCTTACCAGTGCCCCGGTGCTAATAATTCCTGATGTAGATGTAGGAAATTTCATAGTTTACAGTGACGCTTCTAAAAATGGATTATGAGCTGCTCTGATGCCGGATGGGAAAGTACTCGCCTACGCATCACGACAACTGAAAGTTCACGAAAGGAACTATCTCACACATGATTTAGAGTTCGTGGCGGTAGTTTTCGCACTTAAGATTTGGAGGCATTATTTATATGTGAATAAGTGCGAAATCTATACCGACCATCAAAGCTTCAAGTATATTTTTACTCAAAGGAACTCAACATGAGATAGCGTAGATGGCTAAAACTTGTAAAGGACTACGATTGTGAGATCCTTTACCACCCTAGAAAGGCAAACATGATAACAGATGCTCTAAGTAGAAAGTCAGTGAGGATGCTAATGTCTATTGGAATGTTGCCTAAGCCATTACGAAGGGAAATTTCCGAGTTCAACTTGGAAATGATAACGGGGAGATTGTCTGTTATGACTCTCCAGTCCAATCTCCTAGAGACCATTAAGTTGCATCAAGGAAAGGATTCCTTTTTGTTGAAAGCATAAATTTTTGATGAAAAGAATAAGGAGTTTAAGGTCTCTACAGATGGTTTCATTTATTTCAAGGAAAGGATTTATGTTCCTGACTTTGAATTTCTTAAGGACCAGATTATGTCAGAAGTACATAAGACACCATATTCCGTACATCCTGGAGCTTCCAAGATGTATAAGGATCTCCGAGAGAATTTTTGGAGGCCAAATATGAAGAATGAAGTAGCAGAATTTGTGTCGAAGTGCCTAACTTGTCAGAAAGTTAATGCTAAACACCTACATCCTGGTGGGGAATTACAGAAAATAGAGATCCTTAAATGGAAATGGGAACAAACTACAATGGATTTTGTAGTAGGATTACCCAGGACATCAAGTGGGAATGACATGATTTAGGTTATTGTTGATAGATTAACCAAATCAGCCCACTTCATTGCTATTAAGGCCACCTTTCTAGTGGAAAAATTGACAGAAATCTATGTATCCCAGATCATTCGGTTACATGGAATACCAAGATCTATCATTTCAGATCGTGATGGATATTTTACCTAGCGATTTTGGATAAGTATTCATAATGCCATGGGGTCGAAATTAAAGTTCAGTATGGCTTTTCACCCCCAAACAGATGGCCAATCAGAACGAACCATCCAGATACTAGAAGATATGCTAAGATCATGTGCTCTGGATTTCAAAGGAAATTAGGATCAGAAACTGCCATTGATCGAATTTTCATATAATAATAGTTATCACGCTTCAATTCGTATGGCTCTATTTGAAGCGTTATATAGAAGGAAATGTCGATCTCCCATCCATTGGCAGGAAGTTGGACAGAAGCAACTTCAAACTACGGATTTTATCAAAAAGACCTCGAGGATATCAAGATGATTAAGCAAAGACTTGACATAGCTTTCAGTCGTCAGAAAAGTTATGCCGATAAACGTAGAAGGCCTTTGGAATTCCAAATTGGAGATTTGGTTTTCATTAAGATTGCTCCGATAAAGGGAGTAATGAGATTTGACAAAAAGGGAAAGCTTAGTCCAAGGTATACGGGACCATTTGAAATCCTTGAAAGGATTGGAAAGGTAGCTTACAAGCTTCCCTTACCGCCAGAATTAGCTTCGATGCACGATGTTTTTCACGTCTTGATGCTAAAGAAGTACATGTCAGATCCTTCCTACATACTCAGTCAAGGACCAGTTGAGGTTCAAACGGACTTGACGTACGAAGAAAATCCAGTTCGAATTCTGGATCGGGAAGAGAAGGTTTTGAGGAACAAAACTATTCCTATGGTTAAAGTGTTATGGCGGAATCACAAGGTTGAAGAAGCAACCTGGGAGTTAGAAGATGAGATGAGAAAGAACTACCCCAGTTTGTTTTAATTTTCGAGGACGAAAATTTTTAAGGGGGGTAGATTGTAATGATTAGCTTTTTACGATATTACGATTTCCTTTTTAAAGGAATTCGAGCCGTACCGTGCAGGTATTCATGAAAGAGCCGATTAGGGCTTTTGTTAAATTTTGTGAGTTCTTATGATTTTATAAGACTCAAATTGAATTGTGTAGTTAAGCATTAGCTTTTTGAGTACAAAGGTATGATAGAAATTTATGATTTTATGTTGGTCAAAGTTTGACCAGAAAGTCAAAGTATGATGGTACTGTTGTAAAACAGATAGTATAAAAATTATACTGCGAAAAATCGTCAGTACGGATAAGATAGTAAGAATAAGATTCAAAACCACTATAGAAAAATTAAGCACATTATTTAAGACATTAAGGGCTAAATAGCTTAAAGCTATACGAAAATTTTTTACGAATTCCATTTAAACACAGATGAATTTTGGACTGTAGTCCAGTAGAACAATACTGTCATTAGTGAGAACAGTATTGAAAATATCTGTTTTAGCATGATTATGGATTGTATTATAAAGGAAAATGCCAAACGAGGCCTAAGAGGGAGGACACCTCACCATTGGATAATTAAGGATTTATTGAATTTTTGGAATTAAGGAAAGAATTCCTTGGATGTTTCTAGAGCAAGTGGCCGGCCACCTCAAGGGACTTGGGAGAAAATTTTTGTTGGCTCAAGGACTAAAGAGCAAATTTTGGATTAAAAATAAATCCAAAAATTAAATCTTTTTCGCCTATAAATAGGTGGAGGGGGAGGGGGGGGCGCTCATTTTGTTCACAAAATTAAGAAACACCTCCTTACCATGCCAAAATTTCTTCTCCCATTATCACCCTAAAATCCGAACCCTAGAGAAAGAAAAAGAAAAGAGAAATTGAAGGACAAGTGGTGGTCGGAAAATTGGAGAGTCACCACCAAGATTGGCCAAAAAAAATTTGGAAACCACCAAGCCTAGGAAGGCCGGTTGTGGTAGAGAGCCAAGAGAACAGATTTGGTTCAAGATTCTAGCACCAATCTTTGAGATTGGCCAAGGTAATCTTCTTTGGCTCCTAAGTTTTTAAATTGAGCATTCAATTTGGAGATTTATGTGTATTTATAAAGTCGGATTTGTAAGAGCATAAGCTCAATTTATTTTTCAGCCTTAGTTTAGATTTATGGGTTTTGTGCTTGATTAAGTTAGTAAGTAATTTTGATTTTTCAAGCTATGCATGTTTATGTGTTGATGATAGTATGATTTAGGGTTTTGTACGTATGATCTAGGATGTAGTTATATGTCCCCAAATCTGCCTAAGGGTTGTAGGTTATGCATGTTGTGGTTTGAATTAAGTTATTGATGCATGATTTTGCAAAATTTCTAAGTACTGAAATAAAACCTTGATCTTGAACTGGAGCAGGGCCCTTTATGTGGCTTTTCAAAGGCAGTAAAGGGCACCCACAAGCTTTAGTAACTCCTTCCTCATCCACAAAACTCGAGTGATAAACCTGTCATTGAAACCATCTTTGAGTTATCATTGGAGACCATTTACCAAGGCTTCCCCTATCAAATTGAGGGCTTTTAAAGGCCCCAAAAGCCCTTTGGGAACATAGTCTTAATTGTTTCTTTTGTCCGTTTTGACTACCCTCAGACCGGACCTGTAGCTCTGGCATTAGGACTTGGGTTAATAGGGTCCCCAAAAAAAAAAAAAAAATCTAAAAAGTAGGTTCAATTATACATCTAAACATGAATAGGGAAAACAAAATAAATTCAACCTTATTTGTCTTCTGCATGCCCCATGCCCTGCCCTAGCTGGGTTAATTTTATATTTTAACATCGTGTTCCCAACAGAAAAGCCATACGCAGACAACCTACGTTTGCAAATTACCACCATGACTATTTTTTAGGTAAATTTTTTTGCTAGTCAATAGGGGGTTTATTGGTATTTGGTACCACCGTGTGCCCAATCCCATTCCGCAATAGCATAAATCTAGGGGCGAACTAATGAAATGGAAATGGCCTGACCTAATTTTACTCAAAGAATGGACTAAATTTCACTCCCATCACCCAGAAACTTAACGCCTAGTAAAAACTTTGTTTTCAAAAGCATTGAGTTTGAACCATTTCTACCCCTAATGTCTATCAATCCAAAAAGGTTTCACATCATCATCAAATGTGAACAAAAATAATAATAAAATAAAATAAATACCACTGGCAAGGAAAATTTGGGTAAAGATTAATCCAAAGCTCACCATATTTTTATATTACAGAAAAAAGAGATTTGAGTCTTATCGCAATAAAAATCCAAGTCCAGACACACAAATTCCCCAATGCAATTGAATTCCTGCAGAGGCCATTATTAGCAAAAAGAATTGTATGAAAACAACATCAACAAATTATCCATCCAAAAACTCTCAAAATTTTGAAACTAATCATATTAACTAGGTTTTAATAAAAATAAATAAATACTATCAATTAGGCCTAAGCTATCAGTGTTCAGAACTAAGAAGAAAATCGTCAAGGAAAAACTCGTTAGGCCCATTTCTAAGAACTGAGACTTTCGGGATTTTAGGGATTTTTTTTTTACAAAAGGGATTTCATCCCAGTTAGCATTGAAATCAAAAAGGAAAACACGAATTGGATAGGGAAATTTCAGATTAAGGCCATTGAAAGAGAGAAAACCTTAACCTCAAAAGTTCTCCTTTAGCTCCAAAAGTTTCAGCTGCAGAAATTGAGAGAAGAGAGAAGAAAGGGAAAAGAAGAAGTGAAAAACGGACGAAAAATGAGAGAGAGAGAGAGAGAGAGAGTAAAGAACGCAAAAAAAAAAAAAAAAAAAAAAAAAAAAAAAACATAATTGGGGCACTTTTAAAATTTTAGAAGTTTTCGGGCACAAAACATAATTGTTAAAAATTAGGATAACCAAAAAATACACGTCTCTTTATTTCTACAAGTAAATAATTTCTTTTCAGTTTAATTTCACCAAAAAAAAATAAAAAAATCAGTTTCCGTCAGATCATTCTCTCTCATAATTTTTCTTCTTTTGAAGAGTTACGAAAGAAAAGATGAAAGCGGTAGATCATTTAAATGTGTTGTTTTAAATTTGTTATAATTTTTTCTCTTTATTATTATATTGTCTTATTATTATGATTTTTATTATTCACAAGAATTTTTATTGTCTTATAATTTTTTCTACCTATATTTTTAGTATATACTAGTTGTATTTACCTATATATATAGTTCTTGAAATGGTATTTACCTATAGTTTTGGTATATGCTAGTTGTTTATTCATATTTTTTAGTAGAAGAAATTTTATTTCATAGGTAAGAGGTGAGAGATAATTTATCCTTAATTAAGGAACTTAATTCCTTGTTCAAAGTGGGATCCATATCTTTTAATTTCCAAATACATAAATAAACGTCAAAATAATTTTTATATAAGAAAAAACCTAAGATGATGTTTGGTACTGTTTTCAAGTGTCTTTTAAAATGTTTTTGTACGTCTTTTGATCCGTGAAAATAAAAACGTTTTCTAAACAGCTTTTTTTAGCAAACATTTTAAAAATGAAAACGTAAACAAAAAATAGTATAATGTTTTTTTTTTTTTGTGAAAATAATGAAAAATGATTGGAAGTACTTTTCTCATTTCCGTTTTTATTTTAAAGCCTATAACTTAACACATGTTTTAGAAACATACCCAAAAAA
>CM046362.1:19336254-19414113 GCA_025413025.1 Ficus hispida | reverse complement strand
CCTAATGTTTTGAATAACCAAACCTCGTCTTTTTACCGGTCTGTCATTTATAGAAGATTCTTCTATACCTTTGATTGAGATAATACGACCAATTACATCTAATATAATACAATAAATAAGAAGTCAGTATTCATTAATTTTTATAAAACTAATTTATTAATTATTAAGTATATAATTAACAACTATGAATATCATATATAATTTACCTGATAGAAGATCATTGATATCGATCTTTGATGTTAATTTATCAAATTCCACGAAATTGAATTTGTGTTGAGGTATTTCTGGTATATCTTCCTCAACGTTTTTGAAGATTGTAGATCTTGCGAACTGCAACATCGCAACATGAGGAACAATCTTGTACTTTTGCTTGTTGTTCGTGATGAAGAAGTTGCTGATTTCATATATGTTGCCCAATTGTATTTTATCTGTTATGAAATCTGCATCTTTCGCACGAATGAACCCGTGTATTGCTTCATCCTGTAAAAAATATATATATTTGCATATTGTTATTATTATTCATATACTAAATAATAATTTGACATGGATTTTATTAGTAGTATAATATTTATAAGAAATAAATTGAGTTACCTGTTTATCAACTAATAAGCAATCAAGGCTTATCAATCGTCCAGTTTTGTAGTCAGTGTTTCTCCACAATCGGCAAACTCGAACACATATGGTCTGATGTGTCTCCCCTGGCTTCAATATTCGTATTGGACTGAACATTTTCTATACATAGAAAGAATTTATATTTAAATATATGTATTAAATTTTGACAATTGTAATCATTATTTTGCGATAAAATAAATTCAAATATGAGTAATATTATATTATTTTTGTACAAAAATTTATCATTTTTGATAAATATTATGCAATATTTCTTTGTAACAATATTTTTAACATGATTTGGATATTTATTAATTGATTCATGTATTAAAATATATAAACCTTTTGGTGAAGTCACTCTAGATTATGCAACATATAATTGGCCGTGGCTAAAAATTTCATCTTCTAAATATAGTCCAACTTTGTTTAAAGATTGACCTTGACTTTTGTTTATTGTCATTGCATAACATATTCTTAAAGGAAATTGTCGTCTTTTTAAAACAAAGGCCATTTTGATTCATGCATTGTCATTTCTATTCTAGGTATATAACTTTTTCATTTATATCATTAGAATTAATTATGCGTCCTTCGACAATTCTATTTGTTAATTGTGTAATAATCATTCTGGTACCATTACATAAACCCATTGATTGGTTAAGATTTCGCATTAACATAACAGGAATTCCAATCTTGAGTTTTAATTCATGTGGAGGTAAACCATTAAAGTTTAGAGTATGTAAAAATTCAGGTGGATATAAAATATTTAATTCTTCTAAATTTCCAGACGATGAAAGTATAGTATCACAACTATAGTAAATTTTGGTATCTGTGGGTACTAAAGATAACATATATTTATTTATTTCATCAGTTGTTTTATTTCTGGGTGTAATAATCGCACGTTGTTTTAGATAATCAATATTTTGGAAATTTTCATCAAAATTATTGTATATTATGGTGGAAATATATTCAATAGAATTTTTATTATATTGTATTAAATATTTTTCAGGTATTTCTATCCAAGTAGCATCTTCATTTTCTGGATCTTTTATACCATTTGTTATTCCATCACCAACATTTAATATCCATTTTGAAAAATTAGTAATTTCTAATTGTTGTTCAATACAGTAATTATTTCTTTTTAATCGCATGTTTTCTGTTAAAGTAAGTATACGAAAATATGGCCAAAGATAAGAATTATTTATAGTTACATCAATAATATTTTCTTTTGTACCATTTGGTACAACAGGTAATATTTGTCTAAAATCACCACCTAATATAACTGTCATTCCTCCAAAAGGACAATTATAATTATTTTTTAAGTCTTGCATTGTTTTATCTAAAGCTTCAAAACAATATTTATTAGCCATAGGTGCTTCATCCCATAAAATCAAAGTGGTTTTTTCTATTAATTTCGCTAATTGGGTAGTTTTTTTAATTTGACAAGTTGAGGATTCATCAATTAAAAGAGGTATATGAAATCTTGAATGTGCAGTTCGTCCTTTTGGTAACAATAATGATGCTATTCCAGATGATGCTACAGCTAATACTATTTCACCATTTGATCTAATTTTACTTATGATAGTATTCCATAAATATGTTTTTCCTGTACCTCCATGACCATATATAAAAAATAAATTATTATGTTTGTTTTTAATGGCTTTTAAAATTTCGTTATAAATAAAATATTGTTCTTGATTTAAATGTTGTACAAAATTGATATTTTCTTCTTTTAATTTATTTATATCATAATTGAGTTCTTCTCTTAGAAGATTATTATTTAAGTCTTCAATTAATGATCCAGTAGGAAGTGGAAGATTGTAATGTGATAAAGAAGACGAATTTAAATTTAATAATTTTCTAATTCATATAATACAAAATTATATAATTCATTTTCTGGAATTTCAAATTTTGCATTATTAAATAATTGTCTTACTTTGTATAAGATATCTTCACACATTAATTTCCAATGTTTTTGAAGAAATTTTGTTGGATCAGAAAAATTACAAAATAATAACATAATAATAAAAAGCTGTCGAAGTTGAGTAGAAGTTGACCAAAATGATGCTTCATTTATTGATTCGTCCCATTCTTTATCATCTCCTAATAAACCTAATGCATAGCAAGCTGTTTGATTTGTAGGATAAATAATATTATTTACAGTTCGAAGTGATTCATAACTTGTTGCACCTTTTTGATGATTTAATAATAATTTTAAATAATATATTTCACCTGAACTTGGATGAATATAGAATGTTCTTCCTATTGTATGACCAATTTGTCGATGAGTCCAAATTTTATTTTTATTATTCCATACCCACTTCATTGGAAATTCTGTATAAGTTAATTGTTGGGCATCTTTATTAGTTTTATTAATTTCCATCCATTCTGTTAGTGTTGTTTTTTGAATTTGTGGTTGACGTATTATATTTTGAAGTTGTTGATTTTTATTAAATGTGATGTTTTGCATGTTTGATAAATGAATGGAAAGTCGTTGAACAGCTGGATTTCTATGATGGATTGGATATTCAAATATTCTCCAAATTGCTTCATAAGGTGTAATATATCGACAGTTAAGATAAGCTTTTATTTCATCGACATCTTTATAACCTGTGATTTTGTTATTTTCAGTGATAACATTATCTTCAATAACAGCTCGTATCCTATCTGGACCTTTTGTTAAATATTTGAATAAATATTTAATTAACATAGATTGAGAACATATTTCAACATTAATATGAGCACTATATTTTAAGCATAATATTCGATTGTATGGAACAACATGTCTGTTATCAAGTTTAATTCCTTCTTTCATAACATTAAATTCTGTGTCTCTACGACGATAAAGGACAATGCCGTTTTCTTCTATAGTTGTTTCATTTTTTATTTGTTTTGGGAATTTTTTTGAACATTTAGAATTTTTCATACATGGTGTATTTGTTTTTGCATATCCACATGGTCCGTGTATCATATATTCAGTTATAATTTTATAACCTACAGGATCTTTTATTGGGTCTGGAATTTCAGCAGAAATATATTTGTCTATTTGTGTAGCATTGTGATATTTTTGTTCAGGATGTAGCCAAAACAACATATGACAATGAGGTAAACCACGTTTTTGAAATTCCACCACGTATAGATCTAAAAAAGGAAAAAAAAGATGAAAAAAAACAACAAAAACAAAATAATAATGTTAGTTTTTTGAATTTATTACAATAAAATATTATAAGAATAATTAATAATTTAATTTTTTCTTATATAGTATAAATTAACATACCTGCTATTATAGTTCCAAAAATATCACCTGATTTTATTGTATTTAACAAATGATTCAATTTTATTTTAAATATTCGACTTACAATATCTGGTCTATCTTCAGATTTTTGTCCTGGAATTATATTTAAAGTTCTCTTGATTTTTGGCCATTTAGGATTACATGTAAATGTTAAGAATATATCAGGATTTCCATAATGTCTACAAATTGCCATTGCATCTTGATAATTCTGAATCATATATCTTGGACTTCCTGTATAAGATGATGGTAAAATAATTCTTTTTCCTATTGCTTCTGCGTCTGTATCACCTCTTATTATAGCATCTTGGATACCTTTATAAATTTCAGATCTTAAGTTATTTTGATTTTGTCTAACATAATCTAAACGATCTTCTTCAATAGAAGCATAACTATCCACAATATATTGTTGAAAAAGCCGTCCAGCTTTAAATAGTGTATATCCTTCATTTAATCGTTATTGAAATTGAAAAGCATAAAATGATCTTATTGATATTCGATTTCTACGTGGTTGTTTACCAACAAAATTTGGGTTCCATTTTATATCAATTCTATATCCATCTTCTCCATAAGGAAATAATAATGGATATTGTAATGCCATATAAGATGGATGAAGTTTATTGATTCTTTGTAATTCTCCACTTTGACTATGAATAATAATATCTCTACCTTTCTCATATGAACCAAAATCTCCAACAATTAAACCACCTATGTCTGTTGAAGTTGGTAAATCATATTGTATACTGTCTTCTTGTCGTCTTCCAATTAATCTTAGTTTCATTGACGGAATCTGAGTATTTTTGTAAATATCTCTAACATTTCTAAAAAGTTGAACTAATTTATTTGTTTCATCTAACATTATAATTAATTTTTGAATGATAATTTCATTTAAATTATTTGAATCATTATTATTTGAAAATGTTGCTATTCTATTTTGAATTTCATTTTCTGTATCATAAATATATAATTGCGCGAATTTTGGAGGATTATTATTAATTGGAAGTAAAGATCTTATAAGGTGATGAACTTGTCCACCAATCTTAAAAATATATGGTCCTGATGAATTGTTAATATCGGATTGAATATTTGCTCCAAATGAAGTAAAAGCAAACATAGAATTGTAAAGTCTAATATTTTTTCTGAAATTTGCATTTAAAGGTCCTCCATAATAATTTAATAGTTCATTTAAAATTGGTGGTGTCTTTTTCTTTAAAGGTATCATAATTTTCCCATTCTGACAGCATAAAAAAAATTTTGGTGGATATGCATTTTGTGTTTGTTCATTTTTCCAAAATAATGCTTCACAATATTGACATACACAATTACAATCTCCAATATCAATATATTCATCATTTAAATCTGAGTAAAAAATTGATGGGGGAAAAAAAAAGTTAGTAAGAAGTTTTATTGAAATTTATAATGGGGAAAAAAAGAAGAAGAAGAAATTACCTTCTTGAACTGAGGGTAAATTACAATTATTATAAACGGGATTTGATGTTCCTCTGTCAGTGTTGTAACTTGAAAATAACTGAATAGATCTAGCTCGAGGGCCACTAATAGTTTCTGTATTTGATTTTTTAAACTGATTGTTTTGAAAATGTACATTTGTTGATGTAGATGCTTCGTTATCATTTGTATAATTTCATTTTTTCTGAAGTTTTGAATATTTTGAAATACTGGGATCTTTCAACGTTTTTCTCTTCATGTTTCTTGATTTTGTATTTGTTAATATAATATATAAAAACAACAATATAAAATATTATGAAAAGGTAAATATAATAAAAATAAAAATGAGATAGAAAAAAAAAACGTAAAAAAAGATCATCATTTTTCTTAGAAAAAAAAAAGAACTAAAATAGTAATAACCAAATAATATAGAATATTATTTTAAATTAATAAAAAGTCTAATCATAATTTGTTATTAATTTTATAATCGAGTTTATTTAAATTTTATTTACATATATTTGATATCATTTTAATAAAAATTATATTTATCAATTAAACAAAATTTTTAAATATGTTAATCTGTTTAATTTTTCTAACTTCTAAATTTTATTTAATTTAACATTTTCAAAAAATTTTTATTTTATTATTTACGGTCTTTTATTTTACATATTTTAAAATAAATTAAAAAATTATTATATTTCCTTTTATAATTAAATTTATTTAACATTTATTTTTATTGATTTATATTATATCATTTTTTTTAAAAAAATTATGTTCGTTAATTTAATTAACAATATTTGACTGTATTAACAATTGTAATCATTAATTTTTGTTTTTCACTATGTTTGTCATTTTTTCATCAACTGTCCATACGGACAGTGCAAATTTTGGCTTTTATTACTCAAATTTTATGTATTTATACTACATAATTGATGAAAATATTGTAGAGCAATATATATATTATATATATATTTTGTTATAATGATTTACATTTTGTAAAATAAATAATTTATTATTTTTAAAGATTTATATTATACTATTTTTTAAAAAAATTTATGTTTATTAATTCAAATAACAATAGTTGACTTTATTAACAATTGTAAACATTAAAATTTTTTTATTTTTACTATGTTGCTTATTTTTTAAGCAACTGTCTGTACGGACAGAGCCATTAAATTTTTTTTATTTTCACTAAGTTGGTTAATTTTTTAGCAAATGTCCATACGGACAGAGCCAATTGCAGGTTGCATCACCTAAATTTTATGTATTTGTACTACATAATTGATGAAAATGTTATATAGCAATATAATTTTTTTAATTTTTTTATGATGATTTACATTTTGTTAAATAAATAATAAACAAATTATTCTTATCTATTATGATCAATTATGATATTATGATCAATTATGATATTGAAAGAAAATAAAAATCTATACCAAATAATGAATTTAAGATACAATAATAAACATATTTAATTTATTAACATGTTATTTACCACCCTTTATTTATTTCCATGTAATTTTTTTGGTTCAAAAAATAAATTCGATTTATCCAATAAAATAATAACCACATTAAGTTATTTTTATTTATTATTAGTAGTTAATTTGTTCAATTTAAATCCAAACAAAATAAAAATTTATAAAACATAAAAATCTATTCTTAAACTGTAAGATTACAGGATAAAATAATCTAAATCATACATATAAGATTACAATAATTCACAACTGTGAAAACATTTAAATACAATAATTATTCTATAAACTTGAATATTACAACAATGTGACAGAAAAAAAAAAAAAAAGGAAACTCCCCGGGCAACACAAACTAAAAGAAGAGAAAAAAATTGTAAAACAAAAAACAAAACAAATATCATAATAATAACACAACATATATGAAACAAAACCTTCAACCTTAATTATATACACTAATTTAAGTAAATAACATAACACAGACATATATACTATACAAAATATTACATAAATCTTTATTAAATATTTTGTGATATGCTCAGATCTCGTATAAACTTGAGAATATCTGTTAAACAATAAGTAAAATACAATTCAACATCATCTCTCACAGCTACCAAGTGTAATATCTAGAATGTGTTTAGACAAAAAGGGAATAAGGAAAAGTTATAAATATTTTAAGCAAAACAGGGAGGGAAAAGTGGCAGAAAATAGGGAAAAAAAGGGTTACAAAAAAAAAGCAGGGGGGGGGGGGGGTAAGGGAGACGACAGACGGTGGAAGAGGGTAGGAAAAAAACATTACACTAATATAAAAACAATAACATAATTACTATAGATATGTTAGAAAAAAAGTTATAAATATTAATAAGCAAAATAGAGAAGGAAAAATGACAGAAAAAGGGGGAAAAAAAAAGGTAGCACAAAAAAAAGGGCTGGGCTCTAATGACTCGAATGTATTGCGATAATGCCTTTTCATTTCGGGAGATTTATAGAAGATTCTATAAAGAACTTATAAGCCTTATCATGTCGATCAAAGATTGATTTTAGCATGTCTGTGATTAGAATTGACGGGAGTCCTGGGATGTGGAGAAGATTGTTGTGGAGGTCTTTGAAGCTTTTGGGGATGGTTTTGTGAAGAGTTGGAAAGTAAAGGAAGGAGGCTAAGGTGGCGGCGCCAGAGATGTAGAAGAAATAAGTGGGGATGTTGAAGTCGGCAGCGACGGGGAGGGTGGTGCCACAGAAGAGGTTGATGACGAAGGCGTGGACGGAGTAGGTATGGGAGATGGAGAGGAGACTCTGAGAGACAACGGGCTTGTTGAAGCAGGTGACTTCGAAGGTAAGGGTCACTAATATAAAAAGAATAGCATAATTACTATAGATATGCTGTGGGAAAAAAAAAAAAAAAAACACATTCCAAACATTCACAGCAACCGTTCAGAGGGTCAAATAGTATAAAACATCTATTTAACAGATGCCATCAATAATATAATACTCAGCAACATACACCAAATCAATCAAAAAATTTGGTATATGTATTATTACATATTTGAATAGAGATCATCATAGCATAGGAAAATCGTAACTCAGAAATTTTTACCAAAATCAGTGAGGACAGCACAGAGAAGAGAGAAAAAAAAAAAAAAAAAGAGATGAGAGAGAGAGAGAAATAACAGAACACTTTTCAATCCGTTTATAATATTATTCTCATAATAATAAACATGTTAAAATAGTATAAAACGACACCAACGATCTTTAAAAGAGAACAAAATAAAAACAACAATCAATAGTAATTAAGAGCTTTAAATAACAATAGTACCTGAGAAAAAAAGCACAACTGAAGAGGTTCGAAGAAAAATGAATGAAGCTTTAAACCAGAGGACGTGAGAGAATATTACATAAGCATTAATGGTAAAAGAGGGTGATAAAGCAATAAATGAAGAGAGATTATATTTATAAAAGACAGTCGGCTAAGAGCAGAAAGATGATTTTTTTTTTTAAAAGTCGGTGCAAGAGGAACCCATAAATTTTTTTTCAGACACAACAGATAAGAGATAAGAAGTTTTTAACAAAACAAATTCATTAATGATAAAGCTGCAGTTATACAAATATCTAAGTCAAAACAATCATGAAAGAGTAAACCACGTATTCAGACCAGCTAATACAATTACAGCACAAAGAACAAAAATTTAGAAACATTACATCGAAAAACAAATCAGCTAACATGATTACTGCAACAAAAACAAAATAGTAAAAAAGTCTAACAATCCATCTAAACCCAACTAAATGAAACAATACAGCTAATAAACATATATGTTAAAATCAGCGATGATAATTAATAATCAAACAAACACTAACCTAACTAAAATCAACCATTAAAAAAAAACCTATTTATAACAAAATCAGACCACCGAAAAAAAAAACCCATCAAATAAAATTCGACAAATAAAATTCGGCAAGCTATTACCCGGGGAGGAAAAAAAAACAGCAATTACAAACATATAAAGATAATCAAAAAATAAGTCCCCAATTCTCCACTGAATACTTGCATTCATCCATTTTGCCACCATCATTATTACAATCTGCAAAAATAAATTAGTAGAAATCAAATACAAAAAAAAAAAAAAAAGGAACAAAAAATTCTAAGAACGGAAAAAATACATACCCTATATTTAGTTGAAGTTTGTGACTGTTTCCAAAAATCAGCAAAAAATTCATGAAATAGATTAAAAAAAAAAGTCCGGACAAACCAGAAGAGAGAAAACCAAAGAGAAACAATATACAATGAATTAAAATATAACAAAAAGAAAAAGGAAAAAAAAAAAAAAAAGAGGGCAGAAAAACATAAAATCAAAGAAAGCCAAAACAATAATAACAATGTAAAATGGCGAAAAAAAATCGGGGGGAAAAAAAAACCAAAATGCAGTCTTCAGACACAAAAAGGACAAAAATAAATAAATAAAGCAAAAAAAAAAAACTCATCATTCCCATAAAAAACATCTAAACCTTAAAAAGTGAATAACATTAAAAAAATTTTGGGGTTTGGAAGCCAAAAATCCGAACAACAAAAATCAACCATAATGAAAAAACTAACATAACAAATATGAAGATCTAAATATTCAACACAAAAATCCATCTAAACTCTGAACACAAAAACCCAACAACATCAAAAAAGGGGAAAAAATTCTAGGATTTGAAGGTAAAGAGTCCGAAAAATAAATAGAGAGAAAGAGAAAGAGACACCTGCAAAAACAGAGGAAAAAAGGCAGCTAAGCATAATAGAGATCAACATGAACACAAAAAATGGGTTGGGAAAAAAAAAACACAGTTCGAACAAAACCACTAAAACAAAGAGGGAAAAAAAAAAGGATGAGAGAAAATTAGGGTTTGAAAACCACAAACTTGAACAATTAGAAGAGAGAGAGAGCGGTAGAAAGAGAGAAAGCTAGAACATAATAGTAAAGAGAGAAACAAACACCACACAATCGGCGGCAGAAAGCAACAGAGAAGCAGACATTAGGGTTTTGAGGGGAAGAAGGCAGGAACTTGAAGAAAAAGAAGAGAGAGAGAGAGCGCCAGAGACAGAGTGAAAACGGTAGAGAGAGAGAGAGAGGCACAACATAAGTGTAGAGAGACAAACAACAACACTCAATGGGCGGCAGAGGGAAGGGAATATTGGGGTTTTGAGGGCAAAAAGGTCCACACACTGTGGACAGCTCCTCATTAGCCAACCCAGCGAGGGCAAAAACGTCCTCACACTGAGCAAGGGCAAAACCGGCCATTCCCTGTGGGCAGCCCAACCGGCAGAGAAGGAAAGGAGGGCAGAAATGTCACTCCACTGTAGCAGCCGGGTTCTCACATGTGTAGAGGGGCAAAACCGTCCGAGCACTGTAGAAGGAACAGTGAATATTAGCTTTCCTTTAGTATATTAGTATAATTTATGTTGTTTATTTTGTTAGTATGTTATTTTGGGCCAGTTTTCAGAAACATAGAGACACTTTTTATATGTTTTATATTACTATAATGAAATGGGAAAAACAGGGGATTTCAATAGAACAAAGGGATACTTGGAGATTTACCCTTTTTGATATATTTTTTCTAATTTTAATTTTCTTTTTCTTTTTATGTTCTTGTTGTTTCTTACACAGTTAAGCCAAGTAGAACAACAGCTTATCATCTTGTGAATTGTTTCAAAATGTCCACAAAAAAAAAAATAATAATAATAATTTCTGTCACGATTAGCTATAAATGCAACCACATAATAGTTCTTATGGAAAACAGATTTTATACACATATTGGACATTTGCAAAGTATAAATGCTATGATTAACCAATAGATGCTTCGAGTCGTCGACCCACGAAGGTGGTGATGGACAAACTATTTTTTGAAAATGACTGCGGCTTAGTGGAGGCTTGATTTCTTTCTTGTGATTCTTTTTCCAAGAAATATTCTTTTTCCAAGTTGCTAAAGTGATAACTTTACATGACGATTTTGAATAGAAACCGTTGTGTAAACTCGACTTTACACAATGGTTTTTGCTGAAACCGTCGTGTAATATCAAGTTTACACGACGGTTTTAGCCAAAAACTGTCGTGTAAGATTCTCACTTTAGCGACTTTTGCTCCCTTTTTTCTCCATTCGACGACGATATGAACCGTCGAAAAATATTAAGATACCACGATAGTTTATTAACTGTCATGGTATCTCAAACAATTCAACAACAGTGGATTAGACGATGGTTGTCTAACCGTCATGTTAATTTTAGATGATAGTTAATAACCGTCATTAAACCCATAATTTTTACTAATGATCAATGATGGATTGTAATGTAATAACCAACTTTTATGCAAATTACGATTTTCTGTTATTTGAAATCAAAGTTTGTATTATGTATGTTTATATGAAATGTCTAATCTAGTTTTATCAGAATTAGAATTTATGTATGATTTCATTCCGATCAAAGTTTGACAAGGAAAATTTAAGATATGACGGAAACGATACTGCAGTATAATTAACAGTACGAAATTATACTATGAAAAATCGTCATTATGAATACGAAAGTGAAAATAAGGTACGGGACCATTTTAAAAAAATCAAGCACAATATTTAGAGTAAGAAGGCCAAGAGTCTTCAAGTCCAAAGAAAATTTTTTACGCAGTCTAGTTAAGCACAGATGAAGTTTGTACTGCAGTTCAATATAACAGTACTGTTTTTAGTTGAAAACAGTATTGACAATATTCATATTAGTATGAAAATGGACTGTACTTTAGAAGACAAGGCAAATGGGACTTAATAAGGGACACCTCATCACCAAGATAATTAAGTAAATTTTTGAATTTATGAAATTATGGAAAGTAATATAAAGTTTATCATTAAAATTGGCTTGGCCACCAAGTAAGGCCATCATGGCCGGCCACCTTGCATGGAATTATGGGCAAATATGCTCTTTTTGGGGGATTGATTTACAAAGTCAAAGAAAACAAAATTTACCATAAATAGGTGATGTGAGAAAAAGTTTGACCATTTAGCTCTACACTAAATTTAGTTCACACTTTAGTTCACAAATTTCCCCTCAAAAAGCCGAACTCAAGAAGGAGAAAGGAGGAACAACTTGGTCGGATTTTGGAGAAGAAAATCAAGAAGAAATTGTTGGATCCAAGCTTGAAAATCACCTTCCAAGTTCTAGAGGTAAATCCTCTTCATCCACTAAGTTTTTATTCAAGTTTGGAGCAAGATCTTTACATGTATTTCAAGTATTTGGTTGTAAGAGCATAAGCTCATCTTCCATCTTTTTCATGCAATGATTCTAGTGTGCTAGTATGTGCTTGTATAGTTTTTAAAGAGCTTGATTTATGTGGTTGATTGTGTTTTTGGTTTATGCTCTAGAAATTATGTGCTAAGGGTGTATGCTCACCACATGTTTATTATATATCCCCAATATGTTTAAGAATGATGTTGGATGATTGGAAATGGGTTTGATGATGTATGTTATGTGGAGGGTTTGAAAAACCCCAAAAACCCTAATTATGGTAGAAATTACCATTTGGGTTTATGTGTAAGTTGTATGATGTTTATGGAATGCATGGTAAGGAAAACGATAGGAAATACATTGCATGGTTGTGCTAGGCTCACGGTTTGAACCGTTTGAGGTAGTGTGTATGAAATTTTACGTATCAACCGAAAACAAGATGAAACTACCAATTCGGATCCCTACAAGGCAGTGATCTGGAAACCAAGTTTTGAGGCCTTTAGAGGCCGAATTTGAAGAAAGTTAAATCTACAAAGTTGTAGAAAATGGAAATCCTAGGGGGCAATGCAGACAGTTTTCAAAAATAAGATCCCAACAGCCCCCGTTTTTAGCAAAACCCTAGCCTGGTCTGGTCAGGCAAGTGTACACGGCCATGCAGATTCAAGAAGGAAAATGAGTAAGTTAAGGGAAGAACTAGGTTTTGAGTAAAACACGAAAGTTGTAGGATATCGGAGATCTACAACTTTCATAAAGAAAATTTTTTTAAATTCAGAACCAATTTTAAAGTAAAACTAAATCTCAAAAACTGGATAGGAAAACAGGAAATTCCTGCACAAGATTTTCAAAACAGTGCAGGATTAGGCAATTCCTACACATACACTGATAACTGAGTTTATGGGACTGTTTTCAAAAATAATCCTCAGAATTTTTCAAGTTTTGCTATCTTTGTAAAAAGAAGTAAATAAGGACCAAGCTATAGGGTAATCACAATAAGACTCTTTAGTAATCGGAAAGATTTCTAAAAATTTAATTGGACCAAGTTAATAAAAAAGGGACACTTATAGTAACCAAAAAGGGTTACTAATTTTTATATGTTAAGTTTTGGACCCAAGGTTACTCTTAGTAACCTAATAAGCTATTATTAGACCCTGTAACTAAGGTTTATTTTAAGCAAGCAAGTAAATATTGTTTGGCTGTTATTTGGATCAAGAGCCTAAGGTTACAATTAGTAATCGAATTAAGTATCAATTGCTATATGTAGGGGGACATATAACTAGAATCATGGATAAATGTTGGTTAGGATACCAACATTGAATATAATAAGTTATGGTAAGATAGGATGATTCTTATCTTGCGTCTTTTTGGAAATAGGTACATAACTGTGTTGTGATCTGTTGGAGCTTTGAACTCGGATCTAGCAAAAATAGTAAGTGCAAACCGCCTACAGCATAGGCAATTTGTTTTATTGACTGTATGTTTTTATAGCCATACATTTTATGTGTAAATGTGTATGATTTATGATTCTTATTGTGACATCATGAAGTATGTTCACTACTGATAACTGATATGGTAAGAATATGATTAAGTTTCAAGTAAGAAACTGTTTTAAGAATATGTTGTTATGAAAGATGAAATTAAGTAAGTTGGCAAGTTAAGTTGCCTTGTATCGTGCTGACCTGCACTAGGTCAGGTTTGGTCTATGGTTTGAGTTGGATTGGGCTGGCCGCCCCAACCATTCCATAGCAGTGCACCACAGTACGTTCACTTATGTTATATAAGAGCCTAAAAATAAGCTAACTTTAGAAAGTATAATCAAAGCATAATTGGTTCATGCATTGTTTTATTATGATATGTTTTGCGGATAAATTCTTGTACCTGCCGAGCGAAAGCTCACGACTTACATCTATGCTATAGGTAAGCTCCCTACTGGCAATATGTGATACAAGACGGTGGAGCTAGGCAGGACTATCTATGAGATTTCGGGCTAGGAACCACTACGCGTATTATTATTATATATGTATGCAATGTTGTTGTATATTCAGTTTCAGACTCCAGCACTTGATTAAGTACTTATACATATGTATATAGGTATGTTTATACGTAAGTTTATGAATCATGTTGAAAAAAAAAATATAGTCCGAATTTCCGCTAATTAAGTTAATTAATTATGTAAGTTATGTAAAGTGTAACGGCCTACATAAGGTGGATCGTTACATATAATGGGCCGATTGTGTTGGCTACTAAAGATACTGTTTGGGAGAGAGAAATAAAAAGCACCAAATTGTAAGAAGTGGGCACTTGTTTCTTTTTCTTGCACAATAAGGTCAAAGAACACACCTAACAAAATCGCTCATTGATTTCTAGTTCTTTTGGCCTCTAGTTTATCAAATATTAAATAGCTTTAACATTTTCAAATTGCACCTACTGACCCGGCTTTGATTAGTATCTGATGTCTGAGTTGTTGAATTCCAGTTACTTATAAAATGGAGTGTCCGGCTAGCAGGCTCCTCTGGTGGACCCATCTAGTGTGAACATTGATTGGGTTGCATCAGTTCGCAACGCAAACGATGGTTCGAACTGGGATGTTCTTGTACCAAATTCCTACATAATGGTGCTTGGAATTTCCAGGGCTGAAGAAACCGAGCATGAACATTCTTCCTTTTGAAATAATGGTTGTTCCATTAGTGGTGGATTGTACAGTACCCTTTTGGAAAAAAAAAAAAAAAGAAATATTTTTTAAATCTTCTCACGATACATTATTTCCAATATTATTTTTTCTTACTCCAAACAACTTTTTATTTTCAAATAGAAAATTTTTTACACATCCAAACACAATCTTTTTCTCAAATTGAAAAAACTTTCTAGTGTAGAACCAGTAAATAGAGACAAAACCAGTAGGGCTAATTGCTACACATTGAGAAGTTTGGATTGATAGGAGGGAGCAAAAGCTCTGATTACAATTCTGAAGATTGATTAACTACTGACTTTTCTCCAAACCTAGACTTAACACTCACAGACAATAGGCTGAAACATAAACGACATCACAAAACAGAGAAAAAACAAAAATGACAAAAGTCCACTTAATTAAACCCAACGACAAACAATTCTCAAAGCGCTGAGTGATTCACACCCAAAGATGAACTCGCAAAATGGTCGGTTGTAGTACAGATCCGACGGTCGTATCTACAAGAAAGCGACAATAAAAACAAATAATATTATTAGAGTTAAACGTTAAAAAGACAAGGAAATAAAATAATAAAAAGTGTAGATATTTTTGGTGGATTTTTGTGATAGAGAAAATAAACAAAATATGAAAAAGATAAAATTTAGGTAGAGAAAAATTTAATAATAAATTAAACAAGGCATCGTGAATCCTTCATATGTTTCGTTCTCCAATTTGAATCAAATCTTCGATTTATAACTCAATTACAAGTTTCATATCCCTAACGAACAACCGGAAAATGTGGAGTTAAAGATCAACAAAAATAACAAAAATGTTTTGGTGGATTAAATCTCTATGTTGAATAGATTCATCGTTACAAGTTATCCAAAATCGACAAAATATTATTTTTAGCAAATTGTAGTAAAAAACAACTCATAAAATAAATCTTGTCAAAATATAATGTGGCAATATTACATAAAAAAAACATAACTGAATTTTTATGTAAAATATTGACACAAAATATTTTAAATATAAAAATAAGATAAAGAGATTTAATTCACTAAAACATATAATCTTTATAAATCAAAAGAAGATCAAATTCAAATTAGATCACTTCACATATAAAATTATCACTAACCTCACCAAAGTATTTAGCCTAACTTATAATTAATCTCACCAAATTCTAAAAGGAAACACTCTACAACTCAGTCAAAAAATGCTCAGGAAAAAATGTTTTTTTGCTTGGTGAAAACTCAGCCTTTATAGGCACAAGGGCTAATGGCTTTGGAGTGATGCTTGACCCAAGAAATCCACCTCACAGCTGGATACTTGGGGCAGACTAGCTGGCGCAGGAGCTGGTCAGCTGGAGCTAAGGCTACGCGTACGGCCTTCTGCTAGAGACAAGGGCCTAAAGTAATGGGCCCAGTTGGAGGAAGGAAGGCGATTCGGCTCAAGACTGACGTGCAAACCTGCGGAAGGAAAGAAGAGAAAAGAAAGGAGAGAAAAAGAAGAAAAAAGAAAAGTAAAGAAAAATAAAATAAAACCAAATAAATAAATAATTAATTAAAATTTTGAATGTAAAATATTTTGAATTAATATTATAAATATACTCAATTAAAATTAATATTATTAAAAAAATTATATGAATAAAAGTATATTTTTATATATTTTTATACACTTATCACTTAGCTAAGTTAATAAAAGCAGGAAGCAACAATTTCTCTCAAGCAGCACCTTCTTTCAAAACTCATCACTTTCTTATTTAAAATAAGAAAATTTTCCTTTTCAATACGTAATTTGCTTTTTTTTTTTTTTTTTTGAGTTATTATGTTGCTTAGTAACATTTTTGTTCTCAAACTTGCTATTTAAAGTCAAAAAGTTTCTTTTTTTTGCACTATAATATAGAAGTGAGAATAACTTTGAAGTTTGGCACTTCAACTCTGTTGATCCAATGTGTTAAATTTATTCTTTTTCACTTTATTTAAATCGAAAGACTTAATTTTAGTCCACATGTCAGCTTTATTCTTTTACACTCATACCTCACTCACACATCCAAATACAATCACTAGTAAAAAATGTGGATTCCACGACGGTTTTTTACCGTCGTGTAAAGTTTACACGACGGTTTATCAACCGTCGTGTAATCTAGTATCGTGGAAGATAAGACGACGGTCCCGTTACCGTCGTCGTATCTCAATGTTACACCACGGTCACCGTTATCAAAATCACATTACACGACAGTTCTTGACCGAACCGTCGTGTAATATGGACATTACATGACGGTTCTTGGCCGAACTGTCGTGTAATGTTTACATTACACGACGGTTCCTCATCGAACCGTCGTGTAATGTATACATTAAACGACCGTTCCTCGTCGAACCATCGTGTAATGTATACATTAAACGACGGTTTTTGTCCGAACCGTCGTGTAATGTATACACATTACACGATGATTCGGCCGAGAACCGTCGTGTAATATATGACATTACACGACGGTTCAAGAACTGTCGTGTAATGTTTTTATTTAAAAAAATATTTTGGTTTTTTTGGTGATTTCCCATGCTAGCCTAACCTGCATGTTATCCAATATCCGATCCAAGATAGTAACTTCAATTATCAAATTAAAAATACATACCAATTTTTACAATACAAGTTCACATATCATAATTAATGAATTGCATTACATGGCTAGCCCATTCTCCCCTAATCAAATCCAAATCCTCAGAAGTATAAAATTCTTTACTTTCTAGTACTTCAATTCCATTCAACACTATGTCCCTCATAAAACCTAAAATAAAATAACCATATTCAACACTTCCCTCTTGGAGAGGACAAGGATGGTCCGAGATTATGGTTTTATAGTCTTGTCTCCTTCTAATCCCTTGACCGGTTATAATCTTCCAATCCAGTAGGGCCCTAGCAAATTGATAAAATTGAAACTAAGTAATTAAGATACATATAATAATTAAGATTAAAAAAAAATTTCATATTAAAATTGACTTACATGTTGATTAGCTCCGTAAAATCGTCTCGTTTCTTCTCTCGAAGAGGATCAAAATAAAGGACGAAGTCCTCCCATGGGTCAATGACTCCCAAAACCCAATGTCTCCCTCTGTTATGTGGCACAAGATAAATCCGGTCTTTTGGTCCGTCACGTAAAAAGCTGATAAGAATGTCTGCTCGGTCTCTCATGCCAGCATCTTCAGTATCTGTTCTCACGGGTGCGCCGGTGCCCCCACGGGCGCCAGGCGCACGTCGCGGTCTCGACGTCATAGGCCGTTTTGATCCATTATTTTTGTATTTTCATGGTAGAAGACTTCATGTAATCTTGCTATAGTTATGCTGTGAATATTGATCAAACTCTATTATCTTTTTCGAAAAGAAAAACTCATTATGGCATTCTGTCGAGCATGTTGTGTGCGAAAAAAAAGCATGTTCATAAATGTGTGTAAAGTGTCAAAATTAACGATCCACAATCATTTTTCTCCTCTACAAAGAGAAATATTAAAAACAAACACACTTATTTGCAACAATAGATCTTTAATAAACAAAGAAGCAAATGTGGTTTAGTTTATATATGAAGTCACCTTACTTTTCTTTGTAAAAGAATAGTCACGGCCAAAACAAGAAGGAGGCGGCGCCGGCAACGACGGCAACGGCGGATTGACCGGAATTTAAAAGAGAGGTGTCGGCGGGTTGGTGAAGTATGTGTGGGTACTTGAAAAAAGTAGAGAGTGTTAAGAGAAAAAAGGAGATGCGAGCGAATTTTTGAAGAGAAATGAAGAGGAAAGTTGTATTTAAGTACTTAGTTTTCATGCGGAATTCGAAAAATGAAAAGTGAAAATTTTTAAAATTTTTGAGCATTACACGACGGGTCAGAAAAAACTGTCGTCTAAAACCCCAATCATGGGGGATTAGACGACGGTCACCCGTGGGACCGTCGTGGAAGCCACCCGGCTAGGGGGAATCCACGACGGTCCCGGGGGACCGTCGTGGAAGCCACCCAGCGCGTGGCCCAGGCGTGCACCTAGTTCTGGTTTTATCCACGACGGTCCCCCCGGGACCGTCGTGGAAGCCACCCAGCTCACGGGCGCGCGCCAGCGCAGCCCAGGCGCGCGCCTGCGTGCTCAATCAGGCCGAAGCAGGCGCGCGAATCCAAGCGCGCACTCACTTTACACGACGGTTTCTTGAAACCGTCGTGTAAAATGAGTGCGAAGACAACTTTACACGACGGTTTGAAGGAACCGTCGTGTAAAATGAGTGCGAACACCACTTTACACGACGGTTCCTTGAAACCGTCGTGTAAAGTATGGCCTTTACACGATGGTTTCAAGAAACCGTCATGTAAAGTGAGTGCGAAGACCACTTTACACGACGGTTTCAAGGAACAGTCGTGTAAAGTGAGTGCGAAGAGCACAAAAACCGTCGTGTAAAGTATGGACTTTAAACGACGGTTTCAATGAACCTTCGTGTAAAGTGAGTGCGAACACCACTTTACATGACGGTTCCTTGAAACCGTTGTGTAAAGTCCTTACTTTACACGACGGTTTCAAGAAACCGTCGTGTAAAGTGAGTGCGAAGACCATTTTACATGACGGTTTCTTAGAACCGTTGTATAAAGTGGCCTTCGCACCCACTTTACACGACGATTTCAAGAAACCGTCATGTAAATCTCATTTTACACGACGGTTCCAAACGAACCGTCGTGTAATCTCCGTCGTGTAATTTACGTTTTGTAGCAGTGAATTAACGTTGTCATCATTTTTGTACCTAGCTCTTTTGTTTTTCTGCTGATGCTATACTTCAATTTGGATTGGTTAAGATTCCTTTTTTTTTTTTTTTTCAGAATCCAAATCCTGCTAGGCTGCATAACTAATTCTTGCCATGGTGTTGCTTGATTAACTTGGAAAACACTTGACAGGTCAACTGCAAGGAAAACTGCTAGAGTGGTCAAATCGCATCCAAATCATTTGTTGAATTGCCAAAGGGCTGCTATATCTTCAGCAAGATTCTAAACTGAGAGTAATACGTAGAGATATCAGTGCTGATAATATTATACTTGAGTACAATGAGATAAATCTTTATATTTCAAACTTTGGCTTGGTTAGAACTTTTCGAGGAGATCAAATAGAAGAACAGACAGAAGAACAGACAAGGAGTGTAATCGGAACCTAATGAGTGTTATTCTTTTCAGCTCTCTCTCTCACTCTCTTTAGAAACAGTAATTAAACTACATTACAATAAAAATATGTTCTTTTTTTCTCTATGTAATATTGATGCTATATAGTAACTATATGGGATCAGAATATGCGTTCGATAGTTTGTTCTTAATAAAATTCTATGTGTTTATCTTTAATATATTGGTATTCGAGATTGTAAGTGGAAAGAAAAGCAGAGGCACCTTTCACCACGAAAATCATGATCTTACCCTTATTGGACATGTAAGTTGTCAAAAACCCTCACTCGGTACTCTTATAACCATGTACTAATCCAACGTATCGAAAAATGATATTCTTTGATTTTTAAATTTTCCCGGCATAGACATTGCATAAACATGATAGTTCATTTGAATTACTTGATAAGAACACAAGGGAGTCCAACGACAATCTAAATCAAGTGTTTCACTGCATTCATGTTAGTCGCTTGTACGTGCAACAAAATCCAGTGGATATAGACCAAACATGTCCTTTGTAGTTTTTATACTGGGAAGTGAGGATGAGCTGTCTCAGCTGAAACCGCCAAGCTATATATTTCACAGAGATGGATTCAGCGAAAGGAGATGTTAACTCTACGAAGCGAGAATCATCTTCAACAGATGATATGTGCATTACATTTCTCGAGGCTAGATAAGGCTCAATTAATATCAAATTATAACAAACTTTCTGCATGAAATAAAACCTTAATATGAGCTTTGGAGTATGTAGGTTTTTTGTATTTTTGTATTTTTGTATTTTTTTTTTGTATTTTTTTTGCCTTTTTTTTTTCCTGGAGAATCAGGATGAGTTTATATTTTTTCTTAAATGGAGTATTATAGTATTTCATTAGAAATTCATAGATTAGACTGTTAAAAATCTAACACAACAGTTAAAACATTATTCCTACCAGTAATATAAAATACCAAATCCTAAATGATCCAAATTTTTTCAGCAATTTCCTTAGGGTGATTTGCAAGAATGTCTTAAATTGGGCACCTTCTTATAATTTTGTCCTTTATAAAAGTAAAGTTGATAATTTTACTATTTCAAAATATATAATTGAATAATTAAATGAAAAAAAAGTAAATAGACAAAAATATCCCTATTTCTTGATTTTCTTCCCTTTTTTATTTATTAAAATAGTTTTCATATATCTTGAACTCCGTTCGCCAACCTGTCTTCGATCGCCGGTCATCATAATTTTTTTTTCTCATATTTCAACAAAAGTGACCAGATATATTCGACACCAGACACTGGTGTCGATGTCAATCGCGGGTCTTTGGTTGATCGCCAGAATATTACATTTTAATATAATGCAAAATAGATTCTATCAGAATACAAAATGAATTCTATCAAAATACAAAATAGATTCTATCAGAATCTGAAAAGGCAAAACACATTCTATTATATTGCAAAACAGATTCTGATAGAATGCGAAACGAATTCTATCATCCAAAAAGGATTCTACCAGAATCCGATAATCTAAAACGGATTTTGATATAAAATTCAAAACGGATTCCGATATAATGTAAAACGGATTTTATTAGAATCTGAGAATGCAAAATGGATTCTTTTAGATCCATTTTGGATTTTGACAGATTTTTTTATAATTTTCAATAAATATATTAAACATCTCCGGTGTGAGAGAGGCCTTTTGGATTCTGTCAGTATACATTTTAGATTCTTCCATAATGCAATTTAGATTCTGTCAGAATGCCTTAAGGATTTTGTCAGAATGTATTTCGAATTCTGCAAGAATACAATTCGGATTCCACCAGAATGCCTTTTGGATATTCCTCTAAAACAAATCAATTGTACATATTAACACTTGTACAAATCAATTCTCAAAATACGACTACTTTCAGCTCAATTGCACACACAAAAAAAAAACTAAAAAAAAAGTTAAAAAGTAAAAATTAGAAGAACACAACATGTAATTATACCTTGGATCCTACCATAAAGATTTTTGGTGCAAACGAGAAACAACAAGAGTGGCGTTTAGGATATAAGCTGCAACCTCAACATTTGTTTTTTGCAGCCATTGTAAGTTTATGACGCATCAGAAACAAACCAGAACTATAAATTGTCATTTTCCTCTTCCACACGAACGTCAGTTGTCTAATTTAGGGCAAGAAAACCCCAAAAGAAGAAGAAGATGGAGTGCTATAAGTTAGCAACAAACATTGATTTCAAACAAAAAGAAACTTCCAAATTCCAGTTATAAACACCAATCATCAAATGGAGACATGAGTCTCATATAATATACCAAACAACACTAAATGCTAAATCTTATTGTGTCCACAATAATTGTAACCAAAGTTAATCAGGTATAACGGAACGAAAGTCTAAAGCTGGACAAAACGAGGAACCATATCAGAAAATGCATTGTCAGAGATACCTCAAGAGCAATAGAAACCTAGTCCCACCACATTCCTCTAATCTCTCTAAAAACTCAATCGACAATGAAATTTCTCACATTCAACAAATGAAATTTATATGTTGACAAAGGCAGATTGTTGACAAAGGCAGGATGAAGACGAGCAAGCGATTCAAATAGAATAAAGAGCACTAGTATGCAACAAAACATATGTGTATATTCTTAACATGAAGAACTTCAGCTGTAAATATGTAGATATTCTTGTAGAATGCATCTTGGATTCTAGTAGAATGTAGAATCCGTATCGAATTCTAAAATTAACAACCATCTCAGACTGAATTAAACTACCAAACAATGTATTATCAAAGGACATTACAGACAATTTATGAGTGAACAAGACACACTGACTTCTAAGTTTTTGAACCATATCAAGTAAGTTCATATCTTAAACTTATCTATATCGTTAAAAAATTTAAGTTGCCAGCTGTACTTGACTCTCTAAATATATATACCTACATATATGTACCTTTACATATGGTAAACATCCAGTAACATCATAGTTAGTTAAAATCGCCATTTGGTGACAGAACTGTTTATGTGTTCACCAATGTTATATGGCACAGCTACTAAGCAGTAGTCATAAATATAATTTTTGAAGGTCTTTTTCTTTGAACACGTTAAGGAAGGCATTCATTAGCCTTTGCACACTTAAATGAATGCAAATTTCGGGCATGTTGTTTTCATTTGTATCTATCTAAAACAAGACAAAATTTCAGGTATTCGGTATAGAAAGGCTTTTTCCGAAAACATGACGCATCATTCAAAATATAACGATCATAATTCCTGTAACAACCCGACTTTTTAGACCGTTAACTAACTTACTCATTCTTAGTTAATAGAGTCTGACTACTTGTTTATGTTTGATTTCAATAATGTAAAACTTTTTTTTTTTCCATACAGATCATACTTACACTTAAAGAGTACAATAAACTAAAATTTTAACTAAGGAAATTGAAATTTTTAAATAACAAATATCACATTCAAATTCGCACATAGATAGTATTTAAAAAACTATAACATCATATGAGTTAAAATGAAAGACCTTAAAGTCTTTAAGTACTCTTAGTAATTTAGTAGTACCGAAATATTGAAAACATTGTTTTAAAGATAATCGATACAAAATAATTTAAGAAGTTTAAATACAGAAATTAAATTCGTGGTGGTATCCCACTCCCTTCCTTCATCACCTCTGCATTACTTCGCCAGTCCAAAAAATATCTAAGTGGCAAACTGCTTACCCGTGTTAGCTACAGCATAAACACACACATATAAGTTTTCGCTCCGCAAGCCTAAACTATGTCACTACTACAAAAGGTAGATTACACGACGGAGATTACACGACGGTTCTTTTGGAACAGTCGTGTAAAGTCAGGTTTACACGACGGTTCCCTGAAACCGTCGTGTAAAGTGGACTTCGCACCTACTTTATACGACGGTTTTCATAAACCGTCGTGTAAAGTCCGTACTTTACACGACGGTTACAAGAAACCATTGTGTAAAGTTGCCCCCGCGCCCACTTTACACGACGGTTTCAATGAACCGTCGTGTAAAGTGATGTACCTCTGACATTACACGACGGTTTATTGAAACCGTCGTGTAAAGTTCCCCCATTTTACACGACGGTGTTTTGAAACCGTCGTGTAAAGTGATTTTCGCTCTCCCATTACACGACGGTTTATTGAAACCGTCGTGTAATATGGTTTTCCCACATACTTTACACGACGGTTTCTTGAAACCCGTCGTGTATTTCTAATATTTATTTCCACCACCCTCATTTTTTTTATCTCACAGAACTGTCGCGCAGCCGCGAAAGACATCACAGAAACCTGCGAATCCATGTCTCCTCCATTGCTAAACCACGTCTCCTCCACAGAAACTCGCGTATACTGAATATTTGTAAGTATAGTGATTATTACTTACTCTTCTTTTTAGTTATTCCGTTTTTTATTGACGATTAGTGGATGTCAAAAATGGTATATATTCTCGTTTTTTTCTTCTTCTTTTAGGTATGATTATTTGTTGACTTGTTTCAATATATATATGTTGTGTTTTTAAATGCAAACACTTGATTATTGAATTAATTAATTGTACGATATATTTAATATCGATTTAGGTTGGGTTCTTGGAAATGGATCGAAAATGGATGTGGGCTAATAGATTGACTAGAAAATATCGAGATGGTGTTGAAGAATTTTTGTCATTTGCAAAAACTCACATGAAGAATGATAAGATTCGATGTCCCTATGTGGATTGCGGAAATCATAGATCTCATTCAGTTGATGAAGTTAGAAGACACTTGCTTGCCCGTGGGATTATTTGTTCGTACCAAACATGGTATTTACATGGTGAAATGTGTTTTAATCCATCATCGAAGAACACATCGAAAGAACCTATTGTTGAGGAAGATGTAGGAGATAATTTGTTTGATATGGTTAATGATTTGGAAGAACATTTTGTGCATCGTCCGGAGTTATTTGAAGCAATGATGAATGATGTCGAGATGCCATTGTATGACGGGTGTAGTAAATATACGAAATTGTCCGCATTGGTAAAATTATGGAACATGAAGGCATCAGGAGGGTGGACAAATTCTAGTTTCACGGCTCTTTTAGAATTTCTAAGAGAGGTTCTACCTGTTGATAATAAAATACCCGCTAGTATGTACGAAGCTAAGAAGACGTTGAGCACTTTGGGAATGGAATATGAAAAAATTCATGCATGTCCAAATGATTGCGCCCTTTACCGAAATGCGTACGAGGATTTGGATGAATGTCCGGTTTGTAAGGAGTCAAGATGGAAGAAGGGCAAGAATCCAACGAATTGCAGCAAAGGTGTTCCGGCAAAGGTGTTATGGTACATTCCTCCGGCACCGCGTCTACGGCGTTTATTCCGTAATGCCGAGCATGCCAAGAATTTGACTTGGCACCATGATAAACGTGTTGAAGATGGCATGCTTAGACATCCAGCCGACGCACCACAATGGAAGACCTTCGATGCCGATCATCCTGAATTTAGTGCGGATCCACGGAATCTACGTCTTGGTTTGTCGGCGGACGGAATGAACCCACATGGTAATATGAGCAGTAGGCATAGTACTTGGCCTGTCATTCTTGTCAACTATAATCTCCCACCGAAGTTGAGCATGAAGCGGAAGTTCTTGATGTTGACATTATTGATATCTGGTCCTCAACAACCAGGGAATGACATTGATGTGTACTTAGCACCACTAATCGATGATCTAAAGAGCTTATGGGAAAAGGGGATCGAAGTTAGAGATGCGTTCCGTCAAGAAACATTCACACTTCATGCAATGTTGATGTGGACAATTAATGACTTTCCTGCTTATGGAAATCTATCTGGTTATTCTGTCAAGAGTTCTATCGGCTGTCCCATTTGTATGAAAGAAACATCTTCCATCCGATTGAAGAATGGTAAGAAAACCGTTTACCTTGGTCATAGGAGATTCTTACCACAAAATCATCGATACCGCAAACAGAAAAAGGCTTTCGATGGTAATACGGAAGAAAGAACCCCTCCCCGGGTTTTTACGGGTGAAGACGTTTATGAGATGGTTAAGGATTTGAAAGTGGTGCTCGGGAAAAGAAAACGGCGTAACAATGAACCTGTGGTTGATGGACCTTGGAAAAAGCGGTCAATCTTCTACGAACTTCCATATTGGAGGACACTTTTTGTTCGTCATTGCTTGGATGTCATGCATATTGAGAAAAACGTTTGTGAATCAATTGTGGGCACGTTGCTAGACATTCCTAATAAGAGCAAAGACGGTGAAAAAGCACGGTTGGATCTTAAGGAATTGAAGATTAGACTTAACTTGATCCCTACGAAAAAAGGGAATGCAACTTACTTACCGCCGGCGAAGTACACCTTATCAAGACAGGAAAAAAGAAAGCTTTGTGAGTGGCTCGCTTCTGTTAAAGTGCCCAACGGGTATTCTTCCAACATCAAAAGGTTGGTGTCTATGAAGGATCTGAGGCTGATTGGAATGAAAACACATGATTGTCATATCTTGATGCAACAGTTATTACCGCTGGCGTTGCGAGGAGTTTTAACGAAGGATGTGAGGTTCGCAATTACCAAATTATGCTCTTTTTTCAACTCGATATGCTCCAAGGTAATTGATCCATTGACACTCGATTCGCTACAATCAGAGTTGGTTAAGACATTGTGCTTGCTTGAGAAGTACTTTCCCCCCTCATTTTTTGACATAATGATTCATCTAACGGTGCACTTAGTCCGAGAAGTGAAGCTATGTGGACCGGTTTACTTGAGATGGATGTATCCTTTTGAAAGGTACATGAAGGTTTTGAAGGGTTATGTCAAGAACCGAAATAGGCCAGAAGGATGTATAGTATAAAGCTACATTGCAGAGGAATCGGTCGAATTTTGCTCCGAGTATTTGTCCACCGCAGAAGCGATTGGGTTGCCAAAGCCTACAGCCATTTACTGGGGCGGACTATCCGTCGGTATTCCATCGCCGGTAAATCGAGGTGAATGGGAGAAAGCTTGTCTCTATACCTTACATAATAGGGTTGAAGTTGAGCCTTTTATTGAGGTTCACCTACAGGAATTAAGAGCTAGAAATCCAAGAATAGGAAGAAATGAAAAGTTACTACAAGATGAACACAATCGGACGTTCCGTCAGTGGCTACGAAGACATGTTTTACAGAATGACGGCTTTTCACAAGAGTTAATGAACCTCGCTAGAGGACCGTCGACCGTTGTTACACGTTATACATCATACTTCGTCAATGGTTATACATTCTACACTCGAGAAAGAGACGAGAAGCATCCTGTTCAAAATAGTGGTGTTAGTATCCGAGCCAAGTCCATGCATATTTCATCTGCAAAGGACAAGAATCCAGTTTATGGAACTATGAACTACTTCGGTTTCATCGAAGATATTTGGGAACTTGATTACTGTGGGTTACATGTAGCACTATTTAAGTGCAAATGGGCCGACAATAATTATGTAAGGATTGACAGTGATGGCATCACAGTAGTGGACTTTAGACGATTGGGATACAAAAATGATCCATTCATTATGGCATCACAAGCAATCCAAGTATTTTATACAACGGATCCCAGCAATTTAGAGTTGTTCCTAGTAGTACCGATGTAGCAAAAAATGCTCCATGGTCAAGAAGATGAGGAAGATTGCTCCGACATTCCTCCTTTCACACAGGGATTGCCACCGGTTGAGGAGATTGACGTGCTCGACGATGATGTTTCCCACTTGGTTCGACCTGATATTGAATGGACCCGTGTTGAGCAAGCAAAGAGAAAAAAGAAAAAAACTTGAACATTATGCCATTTATTTTGTACAACACATTACTTTATTTATATTATATTTCAAGATGTATTATACTATTAGGTTCGATCCAAGCCACAGCAGTCGTACATATGAGAAAATTTTGGAAATAAAACAGGGTTATTAGATTGTGAAGTTTCAGATTTTGGTGAAGAACTAAAACTACTTCGGTTTTTTAAGGGCTCTTGGTTGAGGAAGCGCGCGAGCGCGCGCTTGGTGTCGCGTGGGCGCCTGCATGAGACGCGCGGGCGATCTGATGAGGGAATACACGACGGTCCCTTCCAGGACCGTCGTGTAATCGCCCAAAGATTGGGGGATTTCACGACGGTTCCTGCAGGGACCGTCGTGTATTCTCCCAGTTTTCCCGAAGCAGGCGCGCGCCCGCGTGGCTCATGAGGGCGGCCGCGCGACGCAGGCGCGCGCCTGCTTGAGGAATACACGACGGTCCCTGCAGGGACCGTCGTGTATTCTCCCAGTTTTCCCGTAGCAGGCGCGCGCCCGAGCGGCTCATGAGGGCCGCCGCGCGACGCAGGCGCGCGACTGCTTCGGGAATACACGACGGTCCCTTCCAGGACCGTCGTGTAATCGCCCAAAGATTGGGGGATTTCACGACGGTTCCTGCAGGGACCGTCGTGTATTCTCCCAGTTTTCCCGTAGCAGGCGCGCGCCCGCGCGGCTCATGAGGGTGGCCGCGCGACGCAGGCACGCGACTGCTTCGGGAATACACGATGGTCCCTTCCAGGACCGTCGTGTAATCGCCCAAAGATTGGGGGATTTCACGACGGTTCCTGCAGGGACCGTCGTGTATTCTCCCAGTTTTCCCGAAGCAGGCGCGCGCCCGCGCGGCTCATGAGGGCGGCCGCGCGACGCAAGCGCGCGCCTGCTTGAGGAATACACGACGGTTCCTGCCAGGACCCGTCGTGTAATGCTCGAACATTTTAAAATTTTTCACTTTTCATTTCGAATTCCGCGCGAAAACTAAGTACTTAAATTCAACTTTCCTCTTCATTTCTGTTCAAAATTTCGCTCGCATCTCCAGTTTTCTCTTAACACTCTCTACTTTTTCCAAGTACCCACACATACTTCACCAACCCGCGGATACCTCTCTTTTAAAATCCGGTCAATCCGCCGTTGCCGTCGTTGCCGCCGCCGCTTCCTTCTTGCATTGTACGTGACTAGTCTATTTCAAAGAAAAGTGAGGTGACTTCGTATATAAACTAAACCACATTTGTTTCTTTCTTCATTAAAGATTTGTTGTTGCAAATAAGTGTTTGTGTTTTTAATATTTCTCTTTGTAGCGGAGAAAAATGATTGTGGATCGTTACTTTTTACACTTTACACACATTTTTGAACATGTTTTTTTTTTCGCACACAACATGCTCGACGGAATGCCATAATGAGTTTTGCTTTTTGAAAAAGAGAAAAGAGTTTGATCAATATTCATAGCATAACTATAGCAAGATTACATGAAGTTTTCTAGCATGAAAATACAAAAATAATGCATCAAAACAGCCTATGACCGTCGAAAAAAATTCAGGTTGTTAAAGTGCTTTTGTATGGACGAATTTCCAACTAAATAAGTTTCTGCAACTTTGCGGTTGGGTGAAAAGTTAATGTATTGTGTGATTCTTAATTAAATTGTGTGAAAAGTTAATGTATTGTGTGAAAAGTTAATGTATTATGACATAATTGTTATTGAATTTCAATTTTTTGCCAATAACTATAGGTAAACGAATACAATGGAACATTCCAAAAAGGGACGAGCACGAAGGATGAACCCGTCGGATCCCAATGTTGATGGTAAGCGAAAGGCAACTATAATGAAACGTGTCCATATGGCAAGGAAAAGGGGTGAACGAATTCCCATCACGTTTGACGAGAAAGGACAACCCGAAGGAAAGCACGGTGACGAATTGATGAGTTGGATTGGTGTGCTCGCTCGAGAGCACATTCCAATATGGATACAGGATTGGAGATCTCGTGATTTAGACAGACTGAAAGATATGGTTTGGAAAGAAACCATTACTTCTTTCACCGTAGATGAAAGCTTTCGGCATTTGTGTATAAAATCATGTGGTGAAGCTGCACGGAATTTCCGGTATGATCTATACAAGACGTTTGTCGAGGGAGCCTTAACAGAAGAAAGTGTTTGGACACGGCCGCAAAAAGTTATTGAACTCTACCCTAATATCGAAGAAGAGGATTGGGTGAAATTCGTGCAGTATAGAACATCCTCACAATTCCAACAACTATCTGATCGTGGAAGCGGAATAAGGACAAACAACGAATACACATCAAGAGGAGGCCGAGACGGATATAGGAAGCTCGACCAGGAAAAGGTATGTCAATAAAACGTGTTCATACTAAATCATATGATATTTATAGAACATTGTGTCCTCATTTATACTAACAATATGCAAATTACAGTTTAAGAAGACTGGGAAATGGGAAAAAAGAGATAGTTTGTGGCTTGAGCAACAGATAGGCCCTGATGGAGAGTTCAAAGATCCAGCATGTCAAAAAGTTAGCGAGTTGATAGTAAGTTTACTAACTACCAATAAATTTTTACTCACTAGTATATGTACTTACAACCTTAATCATAAATGAGTTATGTTAATTATCTTGTAGATGGAGTACAAGACACAGGAGAGCCAAGGCACTTTCGAATCAGTTGGCACTAATGATGTGTTGTCGCAAGCATTATCTAGACCCGAACATAAAGGGCGTGTCCGTGGCCAATCAAAGTTCGTAAAGCCGTCTCAGTACTTTAACCTAGATCGAAGTTCGAGTAGGAACGATGAAGTACAATCAATGAGACGTGAAATAGACGAATTAAAGGCGTTGGTGCGTGGTCTATGTGCGAACAAAGATGTGACGCCGTCGGTTGATCCCAACAATATGCCAACCGTGGACCAACGCAACAGCTTTAAGGCTAGTTGCTCTGCTCAAGAAAAACAACATGGAGTTTCTGATCCGCCGACCATGGCTGTCGAAAGTATGCAGTGTAAGCTCTATATTTTTGATGAAGTGCAGGGTGGACAGTTGCTTGTCGCATTTGGAAGAGCATGGTTAGAGAGCCTTCCAACCGATACAGTGCATGGGATACCACTGGGGGAAGGGAACGTGCGCGTGTCAATCAGTGTGCCAAAATTAAAAAAGGCACAATTACCTATACCGACGTACGAGGCAACAACTGTGGAGGATGGTATTAATGGATTTGTTGCTTGGCCTAAAACATTAGTCGAGCTCGACACGAGTATGAACAAGGCGAGTCGAGGGCCTAGTCATGTTCCTGACCCAACAGCTGGAAAACAAAAACGCCAAAAAACGATTCAAAAGAAGACCATCGATTCTCGGACAGAGGTACAACAAGGTGTGCAACAACAACAACCTTTGTTCGACTTTAATAACATGAACAAGGCGATGAGGCCTTTGGCTTTTTATGCACATAGTTCCATGCGTCAAGGTAATCAGATTGAGGTCCCAATACCATCTACGATCATGAATTTTGAAATGCCAGTCTTTCTGAGCTTTGAAGATATTTATGAGTTCATTAATTTGCAAGAAATCAGTGCAAATTGTATATTAGTCTACATGAGGTACGACATTCTATCTCTAAAATTTGTGTAATCTGGAAATTCTTCTATATCTAAGGTACAGTAACAATTTTGATACGCTTATATGCAGATATTTGGAGGAACTATGTAGGATTAACGGGCAAGCTGAGAAGTTTGCGTTTGTCTCTCCAACCTTGATCTCACCGGTGAGAACAGATACTAAAGATGCTGGCATAAGAGACCGAGCTGACAATCTTATCAGGTTTTTGCGTGATAGACCAAAAGGCCGGATTTATCTTGTGCCACATAACAGAGGGAGACATTGGGTTTTGGGAGTCATTGACCCATGGGAGGACTTCGTCCTTTATTTTGATCCTCTTCGAGAGAAGAAACGAGACGATTTTACGGAGCTAATGAACATGTAAGTCAATTTTAAGCACGGTTATTTTTCTTTAATCTTAATTATTATATGTATCTTAATTAATTAGTTTCAATTTTACCAATTTGCTAGGGTCCTATCGGATTGGAAGATTATAGCCGGTCAAGGGATTAGAAGGAGACAAGACTATAAAACCATAATCTCGGACCGTCCTTGTCCTCTCCAAGAGGGAAGTGTTGAATGTGGTTATTTTATTTTAGGTTTTATGAGGGACATAGTGTTGAACGGTATTGACATGCTAGAAAGTAAAGAATGTTATACTTCTAAGGATTTGGATTTGATTAGGGGAGAATGGGCTAGCCATGTAATGCAATTCATTAATTATGAAATCTGAACTTGTAATGTAAAAATTTGGTATGTATTGGATAACATGCAGGTTAGACTAGCACGGGAAATCACCAAAAAAACCACATTTTTTTTAAATAAAATTTTTTTAAATAAAATTTTATACTACGGTAATATTACACGACGGTTCTGCCGAGAACCGTCGTGTAATGTGTATACATTACACGACGGTTCTCCAAGAACCGTCGTGTAATGTTTGTAATAACACATACATTACACGACGGTTCTAGAACGAACCGTCGTGTAAACTTCACATTACACGACAGTTTGGCCGAGAACCGTCGTGTAATGTACCTGTAATTACACACATTACATGACGGTTCTTCTCCAAACCGTCATGTAATGAAAATATTACACGACGGTTCTCCATGAACCGTCGTGTAATGCTTGCATTACACGACGGTTCTATGCAGAACCGTCGTGTAATATCCACATTACACGACGGTTCTGTCTAGAACCGTCGTGTAATGTGGATGTAAGCCGCCTACCATCGTGTAACATTATTCAGATACGACGACGGTAACGGGACCGTCGTGTTATCTACCACGACACTGGATTACACAATGGTTGGTGAACCGTCGTGTAAACTTTACACGACGGTAAAAACCCGTCGTGTAATCCACAATTTTTACTAGTGTGTCTCACAAAATATTTTCATAAATCATATCATCACATGTCATAGTATGAATGTTAAAATATACATGTAATCTACTTGTGTTCAATTATACTTTATTATATATATATCTTGTCTACTTAAGAGTCCCGATGTCGTACCCATATGCACGCAACCAATGGGGAGTTGGGGAAGCAACCCTCCAACAACCTCTAAGATTATAACTTATAACTTTCATTCTTATCATATCCTCTTACTAATTAGAGGTTAGTACGACACTTAATTCTATTTTTCATTAGCCTCATTCTTATTTATTGTGACAATGTATATATTTACAAGTCACTATGCATCTATTATTATGGCATAAATTTCTGTAAAGTATGTCGATCATGTTAGTGCAAGAGAAATTATGCACGTTAAATACTTAATCAAAGTAATACATATAACTCATATACTCATCACATCATCAAGGCAAATCATAGCCAATAAAGAACATCAACAAAAAAATATATATATATATATATTTTTTTTTATTTGATGCTGTAAATGTGGTTTGTACTTATTTGTCTTATGTACTTAAACTTCCGGAATTGTAACTCCTACTACTTAAATTTGGGAAAATGTCCTAATTTAACAATACTTTGTCATTAGAGTGAATCATGGTTATATATATTATTTATTTTGTTTTATAAATTAAGATGAACTTAATTTACTTGCATCATAACTAACCTTAATAATTAATTCCTATTAATTATTAAGTACAAAAGAAAATTCTACTAATTATCATTAATTTAATTTAATTTAATTTAATTTAATTAATTTATCAATTGATTAAATAACTAACTAACTAATTAATTAATTAATTAATTAATTAATTAGGTAATCCTTAATTATCACTTATTAGCTCTTATAATTAATTAATTAATTACTTTATTAATTACTAATTACCTTTGTTTGCATAATTAAATTTTGTTATATATTTATTAGTTAATTAATTAATTAATTATTTAATCAATCTATATCACCTTGGTGATAAGGAGTTACCTAAGTATATACCCTAAAGTGGGTTGCCTCTCATCTAGTATTAGACTTGTAAGACTCAATCCCATTAGTTATGATCATTTAGTTGGGCTACGGTAGTCTCTTAGTGTATGTCTAATAATCCTCTAGTTTACTATGTCTTGGTCCATTTAAAAACTTGTAATTCAATTTTATCAAGTTAGGGTTTTTCACATTATTTGATCATACACGTAATACCAACTCATTTCATAAATATTTATGTCCATATGTTATGACTTACCCTTATGTCACATTTTTAATGTTTATTCGTTTTATTGATGTGAGGTTTTAATTTGTAAGATTATTTAAATTTGTGTATAATTCTATTTTAGACACTTAATACTCGTTGGAAAGCTTGAAGTATCTACTTTCTGTCTTTTATAATTTGTTTTCCAAGCTTTCAAGGGTTTCAAATATTAATATGGACGTTTTCCTAAGCCTCTCATCGTAAAATCTGAGTTTATCATATTATAATATAATTTTGTGTGATTTATTAAAATTTATATACATATCTGTTTTAAATGTATGATAACTCATTCCAAAGATTGAGATATCTAATTTGTAGCCATAAATTTATTTGCTTTAGTATTTGAGTGTTTCATACTGTGTACTTAGGTTTTGTTACTATTGGTCCCACGTATATACCATATGCCCAGATTTGTGTTTAAAATTAGACAAATCATAGCAATTCACTTTCAAGTCCAAATAAGGCAAAAGATATGCCATTGAAAAGTTTACAATGTTTAGTTTCTATAAAAAAAAAAACAATTATACAAAAATTTATGGTTTACTAACCCAAAACATATAAAACCTGTGGCTAGTACAGCGTTCTAGTAAAGCCTCTCATTTCGTAGTCTTAAATTGTAAAATTAATCAAATATTGTATATTAATGTATTTAAGGTGTAAGATACCTTGTTGAAAAGCTCAAAGAATCTAGTTTTTGATCTATAACTTACAATCTAAAATTTTGAGCCCAAGAGGTTCGGATTTCACAAAACCTGTGAGTAGACTGTACCCCAGAGGTTCCTTTTCTCTCTTGTTTTGTGTCACAAATTCAAATGCACATAATTGTAGACATACAAAAGCAAACCATGCCAAGTGATTCCAAAACCTAAAATAAAGCTTATCCTCTGTAAAATCTTATTATCTAATGAATTTTTCATACCAAGTTTCTAACGCATGCTATATTAATTATCACAACAACCAGAAGCTCTAACAAGGTCCGTAGATCTTACCGAAGTGCTCCGTAGATCCTTTAAAACCTCAGACCTTCAAAGTTCTTCTCAAAACATTTTTCTAGGTAAGAAGGAGTCTAACATTAAGATTATAACTACATAACATGCTTAGTTCTCTAAAAATGACCAAAACACAAAGAAAACCACTAGGTTACCTCTAGTAATACATCTTCTAACTCCGCTTCACACTTTTTCAAACTTAGTAATGTGGTTGCTTGGAGCTTGAAAATGGAGGAAGGAGGGTGCTAGAGGCGTGTTGGAGATGAGAATAGTGTTGGTGGTTTTTGAGCTTGGTGGTGGCTAGAGAAGGCTATGTTTTTGAGCTTAAACTTTGTAAGAATAAGGTGAGATGTTGAGATCAGGCTACTGCCGAGTCGGTCAAATCTCGTAATCCATTACTTCTGATGGCAACAGTTGTAGAGGTTGGCAGCGATGGTGTCTCCCCTCGTCTGGACTGCAGTCACATCACCGCTCGCTGGTGCTGTAGTAGCATCTCCGCTCGCCGGCACTACTGCTAGGAGAGAGAAAGAGAACTTTGATAGAGAAAGAAGGACAAAGAGTGGGAACGTGAAAGTCATGAGAGAGAGAGAGAGAGTATGAGAGGTCAAAGGTGAAAAGAAAAGGAAACCTATATGTAGCTAGGGGTAAAATAGATAATTTACAACGCATTATAAATTTTTTTAAAAAATTGAAATCCTTAATAATGGCAAAATTATTAGTTTTAATATTAAAATGAGCAAAATTATAATGAGGTGTCCAAATAATGGCTATTTCCCTATTTTTCTCATTTCCATATAACCTTAAATCGGCCGGGATACCAAACTACTAAAATGAGGAAAAAGCTTATTTAATTTGATTGATTCATGAAATAGTAGAGTTTAGATATATTATTGTGAGAAAGATTAATTTTCTTGAATTTCTCTGTTTCCTTTATTAAAATTAATGTTGTTTATTTTTGACAGGTTAAAAGGATGTATTTTCTCCATTTTTCTTTTAAGCATAGAGATACTTCTTATAATTCTATAACAACAGGGGAAACAGGGGATTTCAATAGAAAATTGGTATACGTGATTTTCCCTTTTTGATATTTTTTTGAAATTTTTTTTATGGTTGTTGTGGTTTCTTATACGGGTAGGGCAAGTAGCACAACTACTTATTCAATCTTGTGAATTGTTTCAACATGTCAAAAAAGAAAAAAGGAAAAAAAAAACAACCTCCCCTTTCTGTCTATGTGCAAATACCATTCTATTGGAAAAAGAACATGGTGAAATCATTAAAAATAACAACTACTAAGGAAAACATAATTTGTATCAGGATTACCTTTATATGCAACCCCACAGCAGTTCTTAGAGAAAATATTTTATACACGTATTGGACATTTGCCAAGTAAATACACTAGGATTAACCAACAGAGCCTATCTAGTCATCGACCCAAGAAGGTGGTTATCGTCATAGTGTTTTTTGAAAATGACTGTGGCTTGGTGCAGGCCTGATTTCTTTCTTGTGAATCTTTGTCCAAAAAATATCCTGGTGATTTTGGCTGAGGCAGCTCGTGCTCACCGCTTAACATGAAAATGACAGATGGCATGTCGGGCCGATCAATAGGATGTTGTTGCACACACAAAAGACCAACATTTATACAACGCAACACTTCCTGTAGATTGTCGTATGAATCCTTCAAGTGTACATCAATAAGATCAAATGGCCTTCCTTCTTTTAGCAGTGTCCATGCCTAGAAATATCAAGAAACAATGTGTCATTCATATCAAAAGTAAATATGAACAGAGATGTTTAGAATAGAACTAAAATTATTTCTAAATAAAGAAATTCAAAAAATGCTCACTAAGTTCCTACTACTTTTTTTGTCTTTCCTTCTGTTTGATCTCCTCCAAAAGTTTTAGCCATGCCAAAATCTGAAATTTTGGGCTTCATCTCATTGTCAAGAAGAATATTGCTAGCTTTGAGATCTCGATGCACTATCCTCAATCTGGAATCTTGGTGGAGATATTGAAGCCCTCGAGTAATACCGCAAATAATTTGGAAACGTTTGCGCCATTCTGGTAGTTTACTTTGCATTTGATCTATAAAAAAATATATCCTTCAAGTTAATTTATACCAAAAATTTACAGTAACAAAGTAGTACACAAAAAAATTGAACAGGGGTTCCTACCAAAAAGAAAAGAGTCCAGGCTTTTGTTTGGCATATATTCATAAACCAGCAACTTCTCTTCCTTGTGAATGCAGCAACCGAGAAGTTTTACAAGATTTCGGTGCTGAAGCCTAGCGATTAGTATTACTTCATTTTCTAACTCATTTATTCCTTGTCGAGAACTCAATGAGAGCCTCTTGACAGCAATCTCTTGTCCGTCAGGCAACGTACCCTGATATTTGACATTGGCAAAAAATAATAACAATGAAATAAACTACAGAATCCGTTTCCCTAAATTTTTAATGATCTACTTTGTCCATAATATATATGACTAGTATGCGAAAAGCTTACCCTGTATACAGGTCCGAAACCACCTTCTCCGAGCTTATTTTTTAACGAGAAATTATCAGTAGCGCTGCTTATTGTAGCTAGGCTAAACAAAGCCAGGACAGAGTCTTCCACTTTTGCTCTGTTTTTCTGAGTTGCATTACTATTTCTCCTTATTTTATCTGAAAAATTATCGCAAGTTCAAGCTACTACTAAGTGGAAACAATTTCTATTCTAGTAAAACATAGTGTTGCATGTCAACCTTCTTATGCAAGTAACACATAGTTTTATCTATACATCTTTATAGGTTTTTGGTAGAACTTTAGTACGTTCAAATAGTTTGGAATGTGCTTATAGTTTTAGATGATTATCAAAATGATTTGAACCACCACCTTTTAAACTACGACAATCGCTATTGATGAAATCATTCTTAAACCTCATTAAATGGTTCAAAATATGGAAGCATGTATATCTTGGGGGGGAAAAAAACTATGATCAAAGCAAGCGTACCGGCGATTTTACCTTTCAATCTTTTCCTGCAAAAGTAATAGCAAACTAAGAGCACCCCAAAGATTGATCCCAGAAGTGGTATAAATATTCTTGCTCCCAACTTCGGTGTAGCATTTCCGATTCCTTGGTTGTTTAGAGACCAGAAAAGAAGATGTAATTGTCAATTGCAGTAAAAATAGATGAGAAATCAAGAAAAAGAATTAACTTTGACAGAAACTACTTGTTGTTGAAGCAGAGTATGCGAACAGCGAAGCATGTGGAAAGAGAAAGCACGTACCTAGCTCTAACGGTGATATTCGAACGTATAGCTCTTGCCCACCTCCAGAACTTTGTCTGATATCCATAAGATCACCATACCAGATACGACAACCCTTTCCTTCTCCACGGATATCGCGGTTTGAATAGGCCACACAAGAACAGTTGTTCAGGCATTTGACGCTGCACTCCTTTAGATTCATACTGTCGTTAAACCAACTATTTCTAGTATCTGGCATTTTTATTCCGTCAAGTTTGCCAAAATCATCTTTATCTCCGTCCTGGCAATTCAGTGGATTTTTGCGGATACATCCGTCAGACCAGTCCCTTAATTCCCATTTTGATCGGGACTTGGGCTTAAATCCTTCCAAACATTGGCAATCCACATTCTCCCCTATGACACAATTCCCATTGGCTCCGCAGAGACCGTATTTATCACAATCATCTCTAGGTGCATAAACATATGACCACCAACTCTGGTCTCCTTCCATCCATACTAGTCGTTCACATTTGCTGTTTGTTTGATTCACGACTATAACTGTGATCACCGAGTTGTTCTTTAAGGTGTACCTGTAATTCAGCGAGGTACCGATATAAAAAAAGTGGCTGTCAAAAAGTTGATTAGGTGTTAAATCTTGCGCACCGCTCACAACAATGCCATTCCACTGTCCCGTACGGTAATATGTTGTCGTGCCCTTATGTGCATATGCTTCAGCAAAACTATCATGCTCAACCTCCACGCCAAAACTAAAATCTCCAGGACAAGGGTCGTCCCAATTCTTCCATGCTGATAATTTCCTATTAAGTCCTTTCCTCGAGTCCCATCCGAATTCCATCCCGGGTAGCAAAGTATCAGAAGGATAATCAAAACTTTGCCACAAATAAGCTTGTGAGCTTCTGTCTTCCTCATCTCTTAGAACAAGATTCCCGGAATCTAGGAGCTGTACTATTGGTTTCTTGGCTTGTTTTGATGAGCTTGTAGACCAAACAATACTCTTGTTCTGATGCAATAGTACAAGATTGCCTGTGCTATTTATGGTTAACAAGCCAGCGGAATCATTAATCGGCTTGCACCGGTTTGCGACCCAAACGACGGTTTGAACTGGGATTTTCTTGTACCAAATTCCCACGTAACGATTCTTGGAATTTCCGGGACTGAAGAAACCGAACTCAAACACTCCGCCTTTAGAAACAATGGTTGTTCCATCACTGATGGATTGGAACGGGCCAATGCTATTTTCCGCAACCGAAAGTGTTTGAAAGAGAGAGAGGGAAAGTACGAATGCTAAAGAAAAGGCCATTTGTTTCTACTTTGGGGAAAAAAAATTGATGGTCTTCGACGACACCGAATAAAACCGCTCATTGATTTCTAGTTCGTAATTGTTAAAGGAGTATGGTTTAGCTTCCACAGCTTGCTTAATCCTGACTTTTGAGGTTCTTTTGGCTTTGCATTCGAAGCTTCTCAGACTAAATTGACAAATCAAACCTCCAAACAGTTACCTAGTCAAGAAAGGCTTCTTCTATGCTATTCATCTGCTTACTTTCACCTGTCAAAATGCTTGACCTCATATATATATATGCAAAAAATATATATTTTCTATTAGTTCAAATTTATTCATTTTCACTTAATTTAAATCCAATGGCTTAATGTTAATCTACCCTGTCTTTTTTATTTTTTTACATCTCAAACCTCACACATCCATATACAATGAATGTTTGCTTTATTTTTGTACTTAGGGCCCATTTGGGGAGACTCTTAGGGATGGAGTTTACGATGTTGGGTTAGAAATGTGTGTTTGGATAGAGGAGTTTTGGAATTCATTATGATATAGAAAGGAGTATAAAAACTTGTAATGTATTGGGAAAAAAAAATGCAAAATGGATATTACTTTTAAGCATTTTTACATAAGAATCATCTTATTTTAGTTTGAAATTTAATAAATAGAGAAAATGAGATGTAAAATTGAGAATTTTGAAATCAAGACGGTAAAATAACGTAGAGAGACTTACCCAACAGAGAAGTTAGAATAGCTTTTGAAGTTATGAAACACAACCTTTTTGACCAATGATTCAAATTTACTCTTTCTCACTTAATTAAAATCCAATGGCTAAATGATAGTCCACATGTTTTCATTATTCTTTCACATCTCAGACATCACGCATCCATATACAATGAACGTTTTCTTCATTTTTGAACTTGACTTTTGTTTTTGTGATGACACTATACTTTGTTTTTTTTTTTTTGTTTTGTTTTTTTTAATCTTATGTGCTTAAGGTTTTTATTTTTATTTTTTTGGTTATTATGAAAAGTTTTGTACCATAATGTATAAGTGAGAATAGATTGTGAAGTTTTGTACTTCAGCCATTTTGATCCAATAGTTTAAATTTACTATTTTTTCACTTAATTTAAACCCAGACACAGTTTAGTCAACATGTCTTCTTTATTCTTTCACCTATCATACCTCACAGATACGCATCCATATGCAATGAACGTTTTATTCATTTTTGTGCTTAGCTTTTGTTTTGTGCTGGCGCTATACTTCTTTTTTTTTTTTTTTTTTCTTTTTTTAATTTTAAGTGCATAATTGCTTCTATTTTTTTTTTGAATAATGGTTTTTTTTTGTTTTTTGTTTTTTGGTTTTTTGGCGTTATTATGTTGCTGATTAACGCATGTTTTGTTCTCAAACTTGATATTTAAAGTCAAATTTTTCTAATTTGTTTTATACTACTACATAGAAGTGAGAATATATTTTGAAGTTTTACACTTCAACGCTTCTGATCATATGGTTTATTCTTTCACACTCACACCTCACACATCCATAAACAATGAACGCTTTCTTCATTTTTGAACTTAGCTTTTGTTTTTGTGCTGACACTATATATATGACCGTCCCCGCCCCACCCCCAGCCAAACCCACCCACCCCCCCCCCCCCCCCCCCCCCCCCGCCCTCACTAAATTTCACGTTCTGAAGTTTCTTCTACTTCTTCTTCTTCTTCTTCTTCTTCTTCTTTTTGAATCACGGTATTTTTTTTTTATTATTATTATGTTGCTCATTAACTAACGTGTTGTCTAACTTTCTACTTAAAGTAAATTTTTTTCTAATATTGTATCTACTATAATATAGAATTTATAATAGCTTCTGAAGTTTTGCAACTCAACCTTTTTAATCCAATGACTCAAATTTACTTTTTTTCGCATAATTAAAAGCGAATGACTAAATATTAGTCCACATGTCTTCGTTATTCTTTCACATCTCATACATCTCACATCCAAATACAATGAACGTTTTCTTCATTTTTGAACTTGACTTTTGCTTTTGTGCTGACAGTATACTTCGTGTTTTTTTTTTTAAATTATTTTACGTGCTAAGTTTTTTTTTTTTTTTTTTTTTGGTTATTAGAAAAATTTTTGTATTATAACGTGTAAGTGAGAGTAGATTTAGAAGTTTTAGCCTCTGTTTGGCTCGGTAGCTAGAGATGTAATTTTTAAATTGAAGTTAGTTAACTTTTTAAAAACTAGTTAAAAGGTTTTTTTGCATTGAGACACCCTAAACTTATTGTAAAGTTACAATTTGCATGTTGAAATTTTAATTTTCACAATTTGTATCTTGAACTTATAAATATACAGTAATTTATACCCCATTGACAATAATATTAATCTTTTGAAGGAAATTGATATGTGATTTGTACATGTGTTGTTAATTCATGACATAAATAGTAATTTTTATCTTTGTTAATTAAAAATCTATATCCAAGTAAAGTATCAATTTTCATTAAAAAAATCAACATTGTTTATCAATAGGTGTAAATTGCTACAGATTTATAAGTTTAGGGTATAATTTGTCAAAATTTAAAAATTTAGGGTATAAATTTTTAGTCTATATTAAGTTTAGGGTGTACCAAAACAAAAAAAAAACCTTATTTAAACCCAAAGACTATAATTTTAGTCCACATGTCTTCTTTGTTCTTTCACATATCTTACCTCACACATACACATTCACATACAGTGAACGTTTTCTTGATTTTTGTATTTAGCTTTTGTTTTTGTGCGGGTGCTAGACGTTTCATATATGTTTGGATGACATATTTAATTTTAAAAATTAGAAAAAATTTTTAAAAAAATATTTGATTCAATTTTTTCAATCATTCTTTCATTTTGAAAAAAAAAAAAACTATCTCATTTTTAAACTTATTTTATACAGTACCTTTTTGGAAAAAGAAAATAAATTTTTTTAAAATCTTTTGACAATGTATTATTTCCAATATCATTTTTTCTTATTTCAAACAACTTTTTATTTTCAAATAGAAAATTTTTGCACATCCAAACATAGTATTTTTCTTAAATTGGAATGACTTTCTAGTGTAGAACCAGTAAATAGAGACAAAACAGGTGGAGCTAATCACTACACACTGAGAAGATTGGATTGATAAGGGAGCTAAAGCTTTGATTACAATTCTCAAGATTGATTAACTACTGACTTTTCTCCAAACCTAGACTTAATACTCACATACAATAGGCTGAAACATAAACGACTTCACGAAACAGAGAAAAAAACAAAAACGACAAAAGTCCACATAATTAAACCCAACGACAAACAATTCTCAAAACACTTAATGATTCACGCCCAAAGATGCACTCATAAAGTAGTTGGTTGTAGTACAGATCGGGCGGTCATATCTACAAAGAAGCGACAACAAAAACAAATAATATTATTAGAGTTAAATGTTAAAAAAGCAAGGAAATAAAATAATAAAAAGTGCATAAATTTATGGTGAATTTTTCTGATAGAGAAAATAAACAAAATATGAAAAAGATAAAATTTAGTAAGAGCAAAAATTCAATAATAAATTAGGTAAGGCGTCGTGAATCCTTCATATGATTCGTTCTCCAATTTGAATCAAATCTTTAATTTATCACTTAATTGCACGTTTCACATCCCAAACGGCTAACGGAAAATATTGAATAAAAGATCAAGAAAAATAACAAAAGTGTTTTGGTGGATTATATCTCTATGTTGAAACCAAACGGATTCATCATGACAAATTATCAAAAATCGATAAAGTACTGTTTTTAGCAAATTGTAGTAAAAAACAACTCATAAAATAAATCTTGTCAAAATAAAATGTGACAATATTACATAAAGAAAGTATAACTGAATTTATATAAAAGATTGACATAAAATATTTTGAATAGAAAAATGAGATAGAGAGATTTAATCCACTAGAACATATAATCTTTACAAACCAAAAGAAAATCAAATTCAAATTAGATCACTTCAAACATGAGATTATTACTAACGTCACCAAAATATCTAGTCTAGCTTACAATTTATCTCACAAAATTCTAAAAAGAAACACTCGAAACTGAGCCAAAAAATGCTCAGGGAAAAACGTTTTTTGCTTGCTGAAAACTCAGCCTTCTATAGGCACAAGGTCTAAGAGCTTTGGAGTGATGCTCGACCCAAGAAATCCGCCTCACAGCTGGTAAATCAGCTGGATACTTGGAGCAGACTAGCTGGCGAAGGAGCTGGTCAGCTTTAGACAAGGGCCTAAAGTAACCGGCCCAGCTGGAGGAAGGAAGGAGATTTGGCCCAAGACTCACGTGCAAACCTGCGGAAAGAAAGAAGAGGAAAGAAAGGAAAGAAAAAGAAGAAAAAAGTGAAGTAAAGAAAAGTAAGGAAAAATAAAATAAAACCAAATAAATAAATAAAAATTCAACATTTCGAAAGTAAAATATTTTTTTAATATTATGAATATACTTAATTAAAACTTAAATTATCAAATAAGTTATATGAACAAAAGTGTATTTTTATATATTTTTATACACTTAATAAAATCAGAAAACAACAATTTCTCTCAAGCAGCTCCTTCTTCCAAAATGACAATTGTTGCATCACTTGTTCATTTAAAATAATAACATTTTCCTTTTCAGTGCTTAATTTGCTATTTTTGTTTTTTGGAATAACTTTTTTTTTTTTGGAGTTATTATGTTGCATAGTAACATATTTGGTCTCAAACTTGCTATTTAAAGTCTTTTTTTTTTTTTTTTTTACTATATAGAAGTGAGAATAATTTTTGAAGTTTGCACTTCAACTCTGTTGATCCAATGGCTTAAATTTATTCTTTTTCACTTAATTTAAATCGAAAGACTTAATTTTAGTCCACATGTCTTCTTTATTCTTTCACACTCATACCTCACTCACACATCCATGTAAAATCAACGTTGGCTTCATTTGTGTACTTGGCTCTTTTGTTTTTCTGCTGATGCTACACTTCAATTTGGATTTTAATTTGAAGTGGTTAAGTTTCTTTTTTTTTTTTATTATTTATTTATTCGTTTTTTGTCAGAATCCAAATCCAGCTGGGCTGCATAACTAATTCTTGCCATAGTGTTGCTTGATTAACTTGGAAAACACATCGACATGTCAACAGAGCAAGGAAAACTGCTAGAGCCGTCAAATTGCATCCAAATCATTTGAATTACTTGATAAGAACATAAGGGAGTCAAACGACAATCTAAAACAAGTGTTGCATTGCATTCATGCTAGTCGCTTGTACGTGCAACAAAATCCTGTGGATAGACCAAACATGTCCTCTGTAGTTTTAATACTCGAAAGAGAGAGTGCGCTGTCTCAGCTGAAACCGCCTAGCTATTTCACAGAGATGGATTCAACGAAAGGAGATGTTTCCACTACGAAGCGAGAGTTATCTTCAACAAATGATCCGAGCATTAGATTGCTCGAGGCTAGATAAGGCTCAATTAATGTCAAATTAAAACAAACTTTCTGCATGAAATAAAAACCTTAATATGAGCTTATGCCAACATTTAATGAGCTTTGGAGTATGTAAGTTTTTTGTTTTTTGTTTTTTTGTGTTTTTTTTTCCTGGAGAATCAGGAGATTGTAGTTTTTCTTAAACTGGGCTAAAATACCTTTGTTTTCTTGGGAAAATCAGGAGTTTGTAGTTTTTCTTAAATGGGGTAATATAGTTTTTCATTAGAAATTCAAAGATTAGACTGTTAAAAATCTAACCCAACGGTTAAAACATTGCTCCTATCATAAATGTAAATTACCAAATCCTAAAAGATCCAAATTTTTTCAGGAATTTGCTTCGGGTGATATGCAAGAATGTTCTAAATTTGGTACCTCCTTATAAGTTTGTCCTCTATAAAGTAAAGTTGATAATTTTGTCCTTTCATAATATTTAATTAATAATTAAATGTAAAAATAGTAAATAGATAAAAATATCCTTATTTCTTTATTTTCTTCCACTTTTTTATTTATTGAAATAGTTTTCATATATCTTCGACTCTGTTCGCTAGTCGGTCTTCAATCACAGGTTGTCAAAAAAAAAATTTCTCATATTTCAACAAAGCTGATCGGATATATTCGACTCCAGACACTGGTGTCGATGTTGGTCACCGGTTTCTGGCCGGTTGCCAGAATTTTGTCAAATTCTGTCAGAATGCAAAATGAATTATATCACAATGTGTGATGCCCTAGAAATTTATAAGCTTGATTCATGAATTATTATTATGGATTTCTTCATTAATATGCTTCTAATAAATTATTTTAATGAAATCAAATTTCAAGATCATGAATGACTGCATATGTACTATCGGTGTGATAATGTCGATGATTTTAACGATGTTGAATTTCTCTATTTAAATGAAAAATTTTAAATACATAAAAGATGAATTGAATGACGTATAAATTTGGGCGAAAAATTTATTATGTCGCATTAGAGGGATAACGATAATTTTTTAGAAGAACCCCGATTTTTATTAATCGGTTGATTTAATGATCTTAGTATTTATTTTGATCATATCAATAGTCAAGCTTTGAGAGCATGATTGGGAATTAATGTGTTACATGGATAGAAGATGAATTATTAGTGTTTACTCTTAGGAATTCCAAAGGTGGAAAATTGATCAAAAATTATGCTTGATTTGAAATCAATGGTGTAGATTTAATGCTAGAGAATCCTAGGCAAATCAATGGCCAAACTTTGGATTAAATGACCAATAAGAACTTAGGGTAAGGATTAGTGTGTTGGAAGATCTAATAGATAAGAATGAAGATGACAACCTTGGATCAATGGTAGAAATTGAAAGAAAGAAAAACAAAATAAAAATGAGAAAGGCTTGGGAGGATCCAGATTTTTGGTTCAAGAAACAAGAAGAAAGTTGAACAAATGAAGAAAAGAAGGAAGTGTTGTATGCATGCAACCTTGTATAAGAAATGGCATGGTTTATTTAGGCAAGTTGACCCAAAGAAGAGACAAGTGAAAGTGACACCTTGTCTCAAGCTTGTTGAACCAAAATTTTCACTCCAAATGCTCCTTTGAAGTGGCGGCAATGAAGGGAGATATCAGCCAAAACTTTTCCAATCTTGCCCCTCAAAATACAGCTCTCTTAGAGTAAAAGTTGGCTGAGCACAAACCCTTAACACCTCACTTTACTTTCACACAAGTTAAACTCAAAATCCTAGCTCTCTAGCCACAACCAAGTTCAAAAAAAAAAAAAGGAGAACCACCAACATTATTCTTGTAACGACCCGACTTTTCGAACCGTTAACTAGCTTACTTATTCTTATTTAATTTAATCTTAAACATTCATTTATGTTTGATCCCGAAAACACAGAATTTTTTTTTTTTATATTCGGACTACGAAAGTTAGGATCACTAAAATTTTAACGAAGGAAATTGAAAATCTCTAGCAACTAATTATCCAATTTAAAATCGTACTTAGATGATATTTAAAAAGTTATAACTTCATATAATTTATAAAAAGAGAGTCTAAAGTCTTTTCTTGTAAAATACTCATACTAGTTTAGTAGCACCAAAACATTGGAATATAATTATAAACTTAGTCGATACAACATAGTTTACGAAATCTAAGTGCAGAAATTTAATTCGTGGTGGTATCCCACTCCCATCCTTCATCGCCTCCGCACAGCTTTGTCAGTCCATAACATCAAACTAACGGGCTGCTTACCCGCAATACCTACAGCACGAACACACAATGATGAGCTTTTGCTCAGCAAGTACAAACCATATCTCACAAATCATTTTTATAAAATCATATCATCACATGTAACATCATGAATGATTATAAATGCATATGAAATGTGTGTGTTCAATTATGTTTTATTATTTACATATATTGTCTACTTAAGGGCCCCTATGTCGTACCCTTATGCGCGCAACCAATGGGGAGTTAGGGGAGCGACCCTCCAACAGCCTCCAAGGTCATATTTTATAACTTTCGTTCTTATCATATCCTCTCGCTAATTGGAGGTTGATACGACACTTAATCTTATCTTTATTTACCTCATTCTTATTAATTGTGACAATTGTGTAGATTTGCATGTCACTATATATCTATTATTATGGCATAAATATATGGGAGGCATGCCGATCATGTCAGTGCAAGAGGAATTTATGCATATCAAATACTTAATCAAAGCAATATGTATAACTCATAGACTCATCACATCACCAAGTCAAGTCATAGCAAATGTAAAGCATCAGTAAAGGAAAACATTTTGTTCCATGCTGTAGGTGAGGTTTGTACTTACTTGTCTTATGTACTTAAACCACCGGAGTCGTCTCTCCTACTATGCGATTTGAGAAATTGTCCTGATTTAAACAATATCTCATTATTAGATAGAATTATAGTAATATTACTTTATTCATTTATAAACTTAATTTACTTATATTATAATTAACCTTAACAATTATTTTTTTATTAATTATTGGTGTTAAAATAAATTTCTACTAATTATTATTTAATTAATTATTTTGATTAATTAATTAATTAATTGGTTAACTAATTAATTAAGTAATAGTTAATTATTATTTATTTAATTGAGTAATTATAATTAAATTATATAATTTTAATTGACTTATTAATAATTATCTTGTTAATGATTTAATTATGTTACTTAAATATTCTTTCCACATATAATTGTAAATTATTAATTCTACTAGTAATAATTAATAATTTGATTAATCTAATAATTAATATTTGGTTAATCTCTAGTAATCATCCATTATTATTTTTGATATTACATCAATGGTTAATGATTAATTAATCTATACTTAATCATGTATTATAATTATGTAGTTATTCAACATAAAAATCTTGATTTTACATGTTAACTCTTATAATTAATTAATTAATTAATTAATTAATTACATTATTATTGTTAATTAATTAATTAATTAAGTAATTACTTAATAATTAATCAAGATGACAAGAGTCACCTATGGGTATGCCTCTCTTTTGTTATTGGGCTAGCCCAACCCTTAAGTTATGTTCATCTAGTTGGGCTAAGGTAATCTCTTGGTATATGCTCGGTAACCATCTAGTATACGTTATCTTGACCATTTAAAACTTATGATTTAATTTTATAAAGTTAGGGTTTCACATTATTTGATCATACACTTAAAAATCAACTTATTCATAACTAAATATGTTTATATATTAGACTTACCATTATATCACATTTTAATTTAATCGTTTTATCGGTGTAGGATTTTAATTTAAGATTTATTTAGACTTGATATAATCCGTTTTGGACACTTGATGACTTGTTAGAAAGCTTGAAACATCTAGTTTCTGTCTTTTTAACTTGTTTTCCAAGGTTTTAAGTATTTCAAACATTAATATGGACGTTTTTCTAAGTGTCTTATGGTAAAATCCATATTATCAGATTACACTTCATTTTAAGGGATTTGTTAAAATTAATTACATATCCGTTTTAAACATATGATATCTCATTTTGAAGCTTAAGATGTCTATTTACAGTTTAAAGTTATTTCTTTATTACTTGATGATTCATGCCATCAACTTAGGTTTTGTTACTGTTGGTTTATATTTGAACCACAAATCTAGATTATAGTAAGATTAGAAAAATCATAACAATTCACTTACAAGTCCAAATAAGACAAAAGATATGTCATTGGAAAGTTATAATGTTATTTTTATGATAAGAACAGTTTTATAAGAAGTTAAGGTTTACTAACTCAAAATTACAAAACCCGTGGCAGTACAGGGTTCCAGTAAGGATTTTCGGTTCGTAGCCTAAACTTATAAAATTCATCAAAAATTGCATATTTATCCGTTCAAGGCGTAAAGACCTTTTTGGAAAGCTTGAAGAATATAGTTTTTAGATCTATAACTTATAATCCAAAATTTTGAGTCTAAAGGGTTCGGAGTCTAAAGGATGTTCATTTTCTCTCTAGTTTTGTGTCAAAATTCAAGGGCACATAACTTTAGACATATAAAAGCAAATCAAGTGATTCCAAAGCCTAACATGAAGCTTATCTTCTGTAGAATATTAACATATAATTTATTTTCATACCAAAGTCTTTCAGCAATGCAATATCACAAACTCTATAAACTTAACAAGGTTCATAGATCTTACCGAAATGCTCCGGGATCCTTTAAGATCTCGACCTTCCAAGTTCTTCACAAAACTTTCCTAGGTAAGAAGAAGTCTAATATTAAGATCATAACTAAACATCATACTTTAGTTCCCAAAAATGACTAAAAACACAAAGAATACCACTAGGTTACCATTAGTAAAACGTCCTCTAATTCCGTCTTACACTTCTTCGATCTTAGAGACGGGTTTCTTAGAGCTTGAATATGGATGGAGGAGGGTGTTAGAGGTGTGTTGGAGGTGAGAATAGTGTTGGTGGTTCTTCTTTTGTTTTGAGCTTGGTGGTGGTTAGAGAGCTAGGTTTTGTGAGTTTAACTTGTGTGAAAGGAAAGTGGGATGTTAAGGGTTTGTGCTCAGCCAACTTTCACCTAAGAGAGCTGTATTTTGAGGGGCAAGATTGGAAATTTTTGGCTGATATCTCCCTTCATTGCGCCACTTCAAAGGAGGGTTTGGAGTGAAAATTTTGGTTCAACAAGCTTGAGACAAGGTGTCACTTTCACATGTCTCTTCTTTGGTCAACTTGCCAAATAAGCTATGTCATTTCTTACACAAGGTTGCATGCATGCAACACTTCCTTCTTTTCTTCATTTGTTCAACTTTCTTCTTGTTTCTTGAACCAAAAATCCGGATCCTCCTTAGCCTTTCTCATTTTTATTTTGTTTTTCTTTCTTTCAATTTCCACCATTGATCCAAGGTTGTCATCTCATTCTCATCCATTAGATCTTCCAACACACTAATCCTTACCTATTCTTATTGGCACTTAACATCCAAAGTTTGACCATTGATTTGCCTAGGATTCTCTAGCATTAAATCTACACTATTGATTTCAAATGAAGCATAATTTTTGATCAATTTTCCACCTTTGGATTTCCTAAGAGTAAACACTAATAATTCATCTTCTAACCATGTAACACATTAATTCCCAATCATGCTCTCAAAGCTTGACTATTGATATGATCAAAATAATACTAAGATCATTAAATCGACCGATTAATAAAAATCGGGTTCTTCCCAAAAATTATCGTTATCCCCCTAATACGACATAATAAATTTTTCGGACAAATTTATATGTCGTTCAACTCATCTTTTATATATTTAAAATTTCTCATTTAAATAGAGAAATTCAACATCGTTAAATCATCGACATCATCACACTGATAGCATATGTGCAGTCGTTCATGATCTTGAAATTTGATATTCATCAAAATAATTTATTAGAAGCATATTAATGAAGGAATCCTAATAATAATCCATGAATCAAGCTTATGAATTTTTTAGGGCATCAAATCTACCCTCCTTACAAAATTTTTGTCCTCGAAAATTAAAATAAAAACGAATAATTTTTCCTCATTTCGTCTTCACGTTCCCAAGTGGCTTCCTTGATCTTGTGATTTTGCCATAATACCTTGACAAGAGGTATGGTCTTGTTTCTGAGAGTCTTTTCTTCACGAGCCAGAATTTGTACCGGCTTTTCTTCATAACTGAGTTCCTTGTGAACTTGAATTGGTTCATGCTCTATTACGTGAGACGGATCCGGGACATATTTCTTCACATTGAGACATGAAGACATTGTGCACTGTTGACAACTCTGATGGTAATGCTAATCTATAAGCTACCTTACCAACGCGTTCTGAAATCTCGAAGGTCCTATGTACCTCGGGCTCAACTTGCCCTTCTTTCGAATCGCATCACGCCCTTCATTGGTGCTACCTTCAGGAAACAAAGTCTCCTTCTTGAAATTCAAGGGCCTCCTTCGCTTATCGGCATAACTCTTCTGTCGACATTGAGCTGTTCCATTCGTTGTCGTATTTTCTTGACTGCTTCAGTGGTCTTAATAATGAAATCTGTGGTTTCCAATTGCTTCTCCCCTGTTTCATGCCAGTGTACCGGTGATCGGCATTCCACCATAGAGTGCTTCATATGGTGCCATCCCGATAGTCGCCTGATAACTGTTGTTGTAGGAGAATTCAATCAATGGTAGCTTCTTATTCCATGCACCTTTGAAGTCCATAACGCAAGCACGAAGCATATCCTCTAAGGTTTGAATGGTTCTTCGGATTGACCATCCGTCTGAGGGTGAAAAGCAGTGCTAAACTTAAGCTCAGTTCCTAATGCTCGCTGAATATTTTTCCAAAAAGTTGAGGTGAAACGGCTGTCGCGGTCTGAAATGATTGATAAGGGAATGCCGTGCAGCTTAACGACATTTGATACGTACAATTCCGCCAACTTCTCCAGTGAGTAAGTCACTTTAATTTCTATGAAACGTGCTGATTTAGTCAAACGATCTACGATTACCCAAATGGCGTCATAACCTTCAATGGTTTTTGGCAATCCGACCACAAAATCCATAGTGATTTGTTCCCATTTCCACTCTGGAACTTCAATAGGTTGCAGTTGCCCAGCTGGTCGCTTGTGCTCTGCCTTGACTTTCTGACAGGTTAGGCATTTACTCACGAATTCTGCCACGTCGCTCTTCATCTTGATCCACCAAAATGCTCCTTCAAGTCCTTATACATCTTAGTCGCTCCTGGATGAACAGAGTATGGAGTGTCGTGAGCCTCAGATAGAATCTGGCTCCGAAGTTCTTCATTGCTAGGCACACATAACTTACCTTTAAAATAAAGGATGCCCTCATCTGACACATCAAATTAGTTTCTTTTCCTTCCATGACTTCCTTCCTTATCCTGACCAAGCTAGGATCGAGTCCCTGAGCTTCCTTGATTTCACCAAGAATTGTAGGCTAGAGAGTCAATGAGGAAAGTTTTCCCGTAATGAGCTCAATTCCAAGCTTGAAGATATCCTCCTGAAGCGGTTGTGGTAGTGCTTGAATCGACATGAGAGTGGCAGATGACTTCCGACTCAGTGCATCAGCGACTTTGTTGGCCTTTCCGGGATGATAAAGAATCTCACAATCATAATCCTTAACCAATTCCAACCATCTTCTTTGTCTCATGTTAGTTCCTTCTGGGTGAAGATATACTTAAGACTTTTATGATCTGTAAAAATCTGACATTTACGCCGTAAAGATAGTGTCGCCAGATCTTAAGGGCAAACACCACAGCTGCTAGCTCCAAGTCATGGGTCGGGTAGTTCTTCTCATGCTCCTTCAATTGCCGTGAGGCATAAGCCACGACTTTCCCATTCTGCATCAAAAACTGCTCCTAAGCCCATCTTGGATGCATCGCTGTAGATATCAAACTCTCCCTCGTCTGATGGAATCGTGAGAATAGGAGCACTAGTGAGCTTCTTCTTCAATTCTTGAAAATTTGCCTCGCATAATTTGTCCATTCATACTTCTTTCCCTTCCGAGTAAGTGCAGTAAGAGGTGCCGCTAATTTCGCGAATCCTTCAACAAATCTTCTGTAGTAGCCGGCTAGACCTAAAAAACTTCGCACTTCAGTCACACTCTTCGGTGCTGGCCACTTGCTCACAGCTTCGATCTTAGATGGGTCAACAGATACTCCATCCTTGGAGATCACATGTCCAAGAAATTGAACCTTGTCAAGCCAAAATTCACATTTAGAGAATTTTGCATAAAGCTGGTGGTCCTTTAGAGTTTGGAGAGCGATCCTCAAATGCTCTTCATGCTCTTCTTGGGTCTTCGAGTAAATCAAGATATCATCAATGAATACAATAATAAACTTGTCCAAATATTCCTTGAATACACGATTCATCAAATCCATGAAAGCTGCAGGTGCATTCGTCAATCCAAAAGGCATGACTAAAAACTCATAGTGACCGTAACGTGTACGAAACGCTGACTTTGGGACATCGCCTTCTTTAATCTTCAGTTGGTGATAACCCGAGCGTAAGTCAATCTTAGAGAAGACTGATGCCCCTTTAAGCTGATCAAAAAGGTCATCGATTCTTGGAAGAGGATACTTATTCTTGATAGTCGCCTTGTTGAGCTCACGGTAGTCAATACACATCCTTAACGTACCGTCCTTCTTCTTGACGAATAAGACTGGTGCACCCCAAGGTGAGTAACTCGGACGTACGAATCCCTTATCCAAAAGTTCTTGAAGTTGCGTCTGTAATTCCCTGAGTTCGGCTGGGGCCATGCGGTATGGAGCCTTGGATATCGGTGCTGTGCCGGGCATCAATTCAATTTCAAATGAAATCTCACGATCAGGAGGTATTCTAGGTAAGTCTTCTGGGAAGACCTCGACAAAGTTTCTGACCACTGCCACATCTTCCGGTTTGGATAGTCCTTCCTTTGTCGCATTAATGATATTGGCTAGGTACCCAATGCATCCGCTATGTAGCATCTTTTGCGCCCTCATGGCAGAAATCATCAGCCTCGGCTGTTTCTCAGAAATGTTGACATATTCGAACTTTTCTACTCCTTCAGGTTTGAATGTCACCTTACGTGCCCGACAGTCAATGTTCGCACTATATTTTCCAAGAAAGTCCATCCCTAATATGACGTCGTAGTCGAACATTTCTAAAATAATTAGATTAACGAACAGTTCTCTACCAGCAATAATTATTGGCACATGACGTAACCAATAACTTGACAACAAAGTTTGTCCTGAAGGCAAGGCCGTTCTAAAGGTTTGATTGATTCTATCCCTAAATTGAGTGAGCTTCCTAGCAAATATATGTGATGCAAAGGAATGAGTTGCTCCAGAATCAAATAAAATAAGTGCACCTTGCTTGGCCACAGAAAGCTAACCTGTCACCACATTCGAGGTTCCAGCTTCAACATCATTCTTGGTGTAGGCAAAAATGTGAGCGATCGGTCCTGGCGGAGCCTCCAAACGTCCTTGATTAATCTGTGGGCCCTCGATTTTGGCTTGCATGTTGTGGAGTTGAGTCCCTTGTGGCCTTAACTGGTTCTGCCCAGTTTGATTCTGCTTGTTGGAATAGCAATTCTTGGCATAGTGACCCTTTTTACCACATAAGTAACAAGTATTTGAGCCAAGTTTGCATTCCCCCGGATGCTTCTTCCCACATTTGGTGCATGTAGGGTAAACAATGATATTCTTCTTCTGAGGATGGTTCTTCTGGTTCTTATTTCCATTGAAATTCCCCTTTCACTTGTTGTGGTTCTGATTAAAGTGATTGCCATTAGGATTGGATCTGTTTCCCTGGTTGTTTGGTTGATTTCCTTGGTTCTGTTTCGATTGTGACTTCTCTTTCTTCTTCTCTTCAAAGAACTTGGCCCTCTCTTGTTTAGCTTGAGCAAGACGATACTCAGCACGTAGTGCTCTTTCGACACATTCAGCAACAGTTGTAGGTGGTTTCTCGCCACTATCGATCACTACCGCAATCTCAGGGCGAAACATGTCCAACATCCGCCTAACCCTTTCATCTTCAGTTGGCACAAGGTGAGGGCAGAGTCGTGCTAGTTGGTCGAACTTGCGGACAGCCTCAGTTACAGACATAGTACCTTGCTTGATGTTGTTGAATTCATTCTGCTGTGCTTTCATAGCCATCCGGTTGTAGAATTTGTCGTTAAATTCCTGAATAAAGTCATTCCATGTCATCTCAAGTACATTCCTCCTCATTTGCACAGTTTCCCACCAATAACGAGCATCTTTCTTCATGACATAGGAAGCACAAAACACTTTTTCTTGGTCCGTGAGGTTCATAAAGTTCAAGACTATTTGAAGGGAGGTTAACCATTCCTCAGCCTCCAAAGGGTTGGTAGATCCTTCGAATTCTGGTGGTTTCATATGTCGGAACCTCTCATACAACGGTTCCTGTCGAATCACAGGTTGGACGGCTTGTGCCGCAGGCACAGCTGGTGCTGCAGGTTGAGCTGGGACAGCTGGTGGAGGGGGTGCTTCTTGATTTTGTTGAGCAAGCTGTTCACGGAGATTCTGCATTTCACGCTCTTGGTCCTCCAATCTACGCTGAAGGTTAACAACCATTTCCGCTAGGTTCGCTTCTTGTGGTCGTCTTGCAGCAGCCGCTCGAGGACGTACCATGACTTTATATATGACTCTAGTGTTCAACCTAAAAGAACCATGTTTGCTTAATATCTCGTACACAATTATTTTAGGTTAATCATAGTCTTATGACACAAGTTTTATTTAAACATATATGACAGATGTATGACTTATAAATCATGGCATATCATATCGTAAAAGCATAATGTCATATCATCACATAGTCATAAGTTCACAAAACGATCAACCACATTAGTCATAATCAGTCATAGGGATACATAAACCATAAAGATAACACAGGTGTCACCAAACACATAAAATAGATAATAGATAAAACATCCACGACATACGACAAACTATTTAATAGCAACTACTACACTCGATCTTTTACTAATACTCATGGACCGTCAGTCTCGTCATCTTCTCCTTCAGTGAAAACCTCAGTGGGGTCCTCCTCTTCTGAACCAATACGAGCATCATCGTCTCCCACGGCTTCTGGTTGGTGCGGGACTGGTGTTCCAACATGGCTGCTAGCATCATCCACATTCTCTAATTCCTTGTTGGAGGAGTATCTACCCTTTCTGTTCTCAGGTACATCTCAGCGTAAATGACCTCTGAACATAAGTGATCATAATCTGGATATGGTTGGGGAAAGTACACAAGTGCTCGTATCTCGTGGGGAACTCCTTGCCAAAACAGCTCACATGCGTCCTCTTGGCGTAGTTCATAAGGGCACTCGACTAGGAGGTCCTGCTCGAACCGGCGTTTGTACTCCTGCATGCTTTCACCATGAACAGGTGCCCACCTTGCCGCCCGAGTAAAGAATCGACGTCCTTGTGCATATGACAAATCAGCCATCCTCTCTCTGTAAAGGAAAGGACCTACAAAGTACTCCGTAATGTTGCGACGGAAATCTCTCCAACGTACGAGGTTCAGTTCTTGTCCAATAGACTCCCACCAACGCCTAGCAGCACCCCTCAGCTGGATTACTGCTAGTCTCGACCACGCCCCTCGTGTTATGCCACACGAGCTACATAAGGACTCGATGTGATGTAGCCAATCTCCCGGGTGAGTTTCCCCATAGTAGTGATCTGGCTTGGCTCTCCGAAATGCAGCTGTTATTCTGGCACCGATCTCACTAAGAAGTGTGTCTTCGGATGATGATCCTCTAATTGGTGGCATGATGATAGTATAGGAATGCCTAATTTTAAAATTTAGGTTAATAACAACCACTAATAAAATAAAATAAAAATTCTAACTTACTTGGACAGGCATAAAGCTGGTGTGGAAACGACGTAAGGTAGGATGGCAGGATACCCGCTCTGATACCAACTGTAACGACCCGACTTTTCAAACCGTTAACTAGCTTACTTATTCTTGTTCAATTTAATCTTAAACACTCATTTATATTTGATTCAGAAAACACATAAATTTTTTTTTTTTTTTGGACTACGAAAGTTAGGATTATTAAAATTTTATCGGAGGAAATTGGAAACCTCTAACAACTAATTATCCAATTTAAAATCGTACTTAGATGATATTTAAAAAGCTATAACTTCATATAATTTATAAAAGAGAGTCTAAAGTCTTTTCTTGTAAAATACTCATACTAGTTTAGTAGTACCAAAACATTGGAACATAATTATAAATATAGTCGATACAACATAGTTTACGAAATCTAAATGCGGAAATTTAATTCGTGGTGGTATCCCACTCCCATCCTTCATCGCCTCTGCACAGCTTTTGCCAGTCCATAACATCTAAGTAATGGCCTGCTTACCCGCGTTACCTACAGCACGAACACATAATGATGAGCTTTCGCTCAGCAAGTACAAACAATATCTCACAAACCATTTCTATAAAATCATATCATCACATGTAATATCAAGAATGTTCAAAAATGCATATGAAGTACGTATATTCCATTATGCTTTATTATTTACATATCTTGTCTACTTAAGGGACCCTATGTCGTACCCATATGCGCGCATCCAATTGGGAGTTAAGGGAGCGACCCTCCAACAGCCACCAAGGTCGTATTTTATAACTTTCGTTCTTATCATATCCTCTCACTAATTGGAGGTTGGTACGACACTTAATCCTATCTTTATTTGCCTCATTCTTATTAATCGTGACAATATGTAGATTTATATGTCACTATATATCTATCATTATGGCATAAATATATGTGAAGTATAGCGATCATGTCAGTGTAAGAGGAATTTATGCACATCAAATACTTAATCAAAGCAATACGCATAACTCATATACTCATCACATCATCAGGTCAAGTCATAGCAAACGTAGAGCATCAACAAAGAAAAACATTTTATTTCATGCTGTAGGTGAGGTTTGTACTTACTTGTCTTATGTACTTAAGCTTCCGGAGTTGTATCTCCTACTGTATCGATTTGAGAAATTGTCCTGATTTAAACCATATCTCATTATTAGATAGAATTATAGTAATATTACTTTACTCACTTTATAAACTTAATTTACTTCTATTATACTTAACCTTAACAATTATTAATTTTTAATTAATTATTAAGTGTTAAAATAAATTTCTACTAATTATTATTTAATTAATTATTTTGATTAATTAATTAATCAATTGATTAATTAATTGGTTAACTAATTAATTAAGTAATAATTAATTATTATTTTATTTAATTGACTAATTATAATTAAATTAAATAATTTTAATTGACTTATTAATAATTATCTTGTTAATAATTTAATTATGTTACTTAAATATTCTTTCCCATATAATAGTTAATAATTATTAATTCTACTAGTAATAATTAATAATTTGATTAATCTAATAATTAATGTTTGGTTAATCTTGATCATCCATTATTACTTTTTTTGATTATTACATCAATGATTAATGATTAATTAATCTATAATTAATAATGTATTATAATTATGTAGTTATTCAATATAAAAATCTTGATTATTATATGCTAACTCTTATAATTAATTAATTAGTTATTAATTAATTAATTATTTTATTAATTACATTTAGTTATGTATTAATTAATTAATTAATTAATCAAGATGGCAAGGAGTCACCTATGGGTATACCTCTATTTTGTTATTGGGCTAGCCCAACCCCTAAGTTATGTTCATCTAGTTGGGCTAAGGTAATCTCTTGGTATATGCTCGGTAACCATCTAGTATATTTTATCTTGGCCCATTTAAAACTTGTGATTTAATTTTATAAAGTTAGGGTTTTCACATTATTTGATCATACACCTAAAAATCAACTCATTTCATAACTAAATATATTCATATGTTATGACTTACCATTACGTCACATTTTAATGTTTAATCGTTTTATCGGTGTAGGATTTTAACTTGTAAGATTTATTTAGACTTGAGTATAATTCCGTTTTGGATACTTGATGACTTGTTGGAAAGCTTGAAACATCTAGTTTCTGTCTTTTCAACTTGTTTTCCAAGGTTTTAAGTATTTCAAACATCAATGTGGACGTTTTTTCCCAAGTATCTTATAGTAAAATCTCATATTACCAGATTATACTTCATTTTAAGGGATTTGTTAAAATTAATGTACTTATCCGTTTTAAGCACACGATATCTTATTGTGAAGCTTAAGATGTCTATTTTACAGTGGTAAAGTCATTTCCTTTATTACTTGAATGATTTATTCCATCAACTTAGGTTTTGTTACTGTTGGTTTCACATTTGAACCACAAATCCAGATTCATAGGTAAGATAAAAAAATCATAACAATTCACTTACATGTCCAAATAAGACAAAAGATATGTCATTGGAAAGCTTATAATGTCTATTTTATATGATAAGAACAGTTTTATAAGAAGTTAAGGTTTACTAACTCAAAAATTACAAAACCCGTGGCTAGTACAGGATTCCAGCAAGGATTTTCGGTTTGTAGCCCAAACTTGTAAAATTCGTCAAAAATTGCATATTTATCCGTTCAAGGCGTAAGATACCTTTTTGGAAAGCTTGAAGAATATAGTTTTTAGATCTATAACTTATAATCCAAAATTTTGAGTCTAAAGGGTTCGGAGTACAATAAACCCGTGGCTATGTTGTGTCTCGGATGTTCATTTTCTCTCTAGTTTGTGTCAAAACTTCAAGGGCACATAACTTTAGACATATAAAAGCAAATCAAGTGATTCCAAAGCCTAACATGAAGCTTATCTTCTGTAGAATATTAACATATAATTTATTTTTCATACCAAAGTTCCTAATGCATGTCATATCATCATAACTACCACAAAATCTAACAAGGTTCTTAGAACTTACCGAAATGCTCCGGGGTTCCTTTAAGATTTCGAACCTTCCAAGTTCTTCACAAAACTTTTCCTAGGTAAGAAGAAGTTTAATATTAAGATCATAACTAAACATCATGCTTTAGTTCTCCAAAAATGAATAAAAACACAAAGAATACCACTAGGTTACCTCTAGTAAAACGTCCTCTAACTCCGTCTTACACTTCTTCGATCTTAGAGACGGGGTTTCTTAGAGCTTGAATATGGATGGAGGAGGGTGTTAGAGGTGTGTTGGAGGTAGAAAATAGTGTTGGTGGTTCTTCTTTGTTTTGAGCTTGGTGGTAGTTAGAGAGCTAGGGTTTGTGAGTTTAATTTGTGTGAAAGTAAAGTGGGATGTTAAGGGTTTGTGCTAAGCCAACTTTCACTCTAAGAGAGCTGTATTTTGAGGGGCAAGATTGGAAAGTTTTTGGCTGATATCTCCCTTTATTGCCGCCACTTCAAAGGAGGGTTTGGAGTGAAAATTTTGGTTCAACAAGCTTGAGACAAGGTGTCACTTTCACATGTCTCTTCTTTAGGTCAACTTGCCCAAATAAGCTATGCCATTTCTTACACAAGATTGCATGCATGCAACACTTCCTTCTTTTCTTCATTTGTTCAGCTTTCTTCTTGTTTCTTGAACCAAAAATCCGAATCCTCCTTAGCCTTTCTCATTTTATTTTGTTTTTCTTTCTTTCAATTTCCACCATTGATCCAAGGTTGTCTTCTTCATTCTCATCCATTAGATCTTCCAACACACTAATCCTTACTCTAAGTTCTTATTGGCCACTTAACATCCAAAGTTTGACCATTGATTTACCTAGGATTCTCTAGCATTAAATCTACACCATTGATTTCAAATCAAGCATAATTTTTGATCAATTTTCCACCTTTGGATTTCCTAAGAGTAAACACTATTAATTCATCTTCTATCCATGTAACGCATTAATTCCCAATCATGCTCTCAAAGCTTGACTATTGATATGATCAAAATAAGTACTAAGATTATTAAATCGACCGATTAATAAAAATCGGGATTCTTCCTAAAAATTAATGGTATCCCCCTAATGCGACATAATAAATTTTTCGGACAAATTTATATGTCGTTCAACTTATCTTTTATGTATTTAAAATTTCTCATTTAAATAGAGAAATTCAACATCGTTAAATCATCGACATCATCACACTGATAGCATATGTGCAGTCGTTCATGATCTTGAAATTTGATATTCATCAAAATAATTTATTAGAAGCATATTAATGAAGGAATCCACAATAATAATCCATGAATCAAGCTTATGAATTTTTTTAGGGCATCACAGTACCATCTTCTATACTTCCTATAAGGAAAGGTATTATCATACTTTTAATACCCTCTCCTTCATTCATGATTTATCGTATCATACCACATCGTAATCTTATCATAACATTCATAACATTTGTAATCATAATATACATTCATAATCATAACATAACATACATTTCATACATGAACTGTCTTTTTGTATACTTACAAAAAGCACATCATACTTTCATAGTAATATACAATGTACATGTCTATTACATTGTACATACTATACATTCATGGGTAAAATGTCAAGATGGAAGTGGCTACCACTTAACCATCTTACATACACGCAATCCTAAGGTCAAAAGAGTAACTATGAAGAGTCTATCCTATGTCTAGTCGATAAACTCGATCGTAATCACGGAAGAAGCATCGGAATCTCCGTCTCCGTCGTCGAACAAAATCTCATCTGGATCGTCCTCCAGATCTTCCATATCCATTTCTACCCTCTCAAAATCCTCTCATTCTTCAACCAATTCTTCTTCAAACTCCTCTTCTTCATCATTACTATTGACGACGATTATTAGGGGATCCTCGGATTGATCATCTGGAGCAACCATAAAATGAGCGGGGTCCTGATCATCAACGCCTAAATCTGCCTCCGCCTCCTGGGGCTATATCTCCTACAATGGAACTGCTGGAATCGGGTCCCCTATCCCGACGTCGTTGACGGGCACCTGATGGTTGTCCGCAATGTCATTTACTTACATCCCGTGGGTGATGATTTCGGCCTCCATAATATCGTCGATCATGTGCCATTCCGGAGCACAAGCAATGCCCTCAACTCTGGGCTGGCTAAGTCCTGCAGAACGTGGGGTAACATCGCCTCCTAAAACCTCCTACAGTAATGGCCTATCGACTCATGTGGGTAAGCGTGCCAATCCACTACATAACTAAAATATCGCTCGAGATTCATGTCGCGGTAAAATCTCGGGATTACGGTAAGGCATATCGGCATCCGTGACTGGTAGAGGCCCATAATGTGCAATCATCAGGGCACGGAAATCTGCCCATGATCGACTCGACAACGCTCGCTCTCCTATTGTTATCCACCATAATCTAGCATCCACTGCCAGACATCTACTGGCTAATGAAACCTGAAGATGAGTCTCTATATGGCCTATACGAAATATCATCTCCATATCGTATAGCCATGATACTAACGATGCTGTCCGGCATGTCCCATCAAAAAGCATGGGCTGCATTATGTGAAACGTATATACTGCTTCCCAATCATCGTCTACTCGATCCGGGTCCATATCGTCTAATCTATCATACCATAATTGTATAATAAATAATTATGCATAATAAAACTAAACTTACTTACAATGATGGTAGCGATAGCAGACAGACTGTGAAATTAGAAGGCAGGGAATCGCTCTGATACCAACTCTGTAACTACCTGCCTAATGTAGTCTGTTACCATACATATCTTATCTTACATACTTATTTACGAAAAATTAGCCGAAATTTTTTTTTTTATACGGTGCGAACTCACATGAATAATTTCATATTGAAAAATGTTACTACATAAAGTTCTTTGTACATATAAAGAATATACATAATATAAACAAAACGTGCAGCGACTACCACCACACATTTCACAGCTAGCAATGCCATGCTCCACCATCTTGCATCAAAAATTACTGCTAGGCTGCTTACCTACAGCATAAACGTAAGACGTAAGCTTTCGCTCAGCAAGTACAACTTAAACATCCGCAAACATGATCATAACAATGCATGAACCAATTATGATTATTTATGTTTTCTTAGCTTATCTTGCTATTGGGACCTTATCTTGTCATGAGCGTACGTACCGTGGCGCGTAGCTATGGAGTGGTTGGGACAGCCAGCCCAGTCCAACTCAAACCATAGACCAAACCCAACCTACGAGCGGGTCGATACGACACAAGGCAAGCTCGCTTGCCATCATACTTGAACTTAATTTTCATCTTGTCATACTTTTGATCTTACTCTGATCATTTTAATTTGTGAACATGCTTCATGATGTCACACATAATTAAATCATAACTGAATTATAACCATATCATAACCATATCATAACCATGTCATAACCATATCATAATCATAAACATGCCATACATCATGTCATATCATAGCATATACCACATCAGGCAAGTAACACTGCAACAAGTTTATGCTGCAGGCGGAGTTGCTCTTACCTCGTATACTATGTCCAATGTTACGTTGCTCCAAGTCAGGACGTAACAACAGACTATCTCCTGTTATCCCAAATGACATACGGTAAGGAACCATATCTATAAAATGTTGGTAACCTAACCAACATTCATACATAACCCTAGTTATATGTCCCTCACACATCTGCCTCTATAAAACTTACTTGGTTATCACAGATAACCCTAGGGTTTAGGGCCTATCAACTTAGATCATAACTTGTTAGGTTACTTAAAGTAACCTTGGTTACTAGGCCCTACATACATGAATAGTGTTAGGTTACTAGTCCTAACCTTAGGACTAAGCCTTATTATTTTAATTCATATCCCATTAGTTTACCGTAAGTAACCCTGGGGTTTTAGGCCTAATCAACCTACTTAGTATTTTGTTGGGTTACATTGGGTAACTCTTGGGCTTTAGGCCCAATCCAATAACTCGGTATCCTTCCCGATTATTTTTTATCATAACTTGGTTTAAAAACTCATTTTCTTTACTTTGGAAAAACTTAGGGTCTTATAAATCCTTGTTCAACTTATCAAATTTGTAATCTTATGAGTGGGTCTTGTAAAAATTATTGAGTATTAGAAACTGCCTTTGGAACAGTTTCTTACTGCCAATTTATCAGTGTATGTGCAAGAAGGTCCTTTTCTTGCACTGTTTTCAAAAATCATGTGCAGGAATTTCCTATTTACTGTGCAGTTTTTAGAATCCAATTTGTTTGAAAATCTGAGTTGAATCCAAAAAATTTTTCTTCACAAAAGTTTTAGATCTTGAAAACCCTAAAACTTTTGTGTTTTACTCGAGACCTAGTTCGGTCTCTAACCCACTCATTTACCCTATTGAACCTGTCTGGCCGTGCATGAAGTTTGGGCATAACCAGGTTCGGATTTTTGCAAAAACAAAGGCCATTAGAGCCTTATTTTTGAAAACTATCACGCGATACCCCATAGAAAAATTTCATCTCTACAACTTTCATGTTTTAAGTTTTTCCAAATTCGGCCTGGAAAGGCATCAAAACTGTATTTCTAGAATACTGTCTAGTTTTACCCGAACTGGCAGTTTCTTGCTTAAGTCCATTTTTTCGCTCAATTTACACTCACACTACCTCAAACAGTCGTAACCGTGAGCCTACTATAACCATGCAGTGCTTTCTAATGTTCATCCCATCATCATACATCCATACAAATCATATACAAACTCTTGGATATTTTGCATCAAAATTAGGGTTTGTAAGAATGGGTTTGCAAAATCATGCATCAATCAAGCAAGTAACTTAATTCAAACCACAACATGCATAACCTACAAACCTTAGGTAGATTTGGGGACATATAACTACATCCTAGATCATACATACAAAACCCTAAATCATACTATCATCAACACATAAACATGCATAGCTTGAAAAATCAAAACCACTTACTAACCTAATCAAGCACAAAACCCATAAATCTAAACTAGGGCTGAAAAATAAATTGAGCTTATGCTATTACAAATCCGACTTTGTAAATACACATAAATCTCCAAATTGAATGCTCAATTTAAAAGCTTAGGAGCCAAAGAAGATTACCTTGGTCAATCTCAAAGATTGGTGCTAGAATCTTGAACCAAATCTTTTCTCTTGGCTCCCTACCATAACCGGCCTTCCTAGGCCTGGTGTTTTCCAAATTTTTTTCGGCCAATCTTGGTGGTTGACTCTCCAGTTTTCCGACCACCACTTGTCCTTCAATTTCTCTTTTCTTTTTCTTCCTCTAGGGTTCGAATTTTAGGGTGATAATGGGAGAAGAAATTTTGGCATCGTAAGGAGGTGTTTCTCAATTTTGTGAACAAAATAAGTTCGCCCCAGGCCCCCCTCCCCCTCCCCCTCCCTCCACCTATTTATAGGTGAAAAAGATTTAATTTTTAGATTTATTTTTAATCTAAAATTTGCTCTTTAGTCCTTGAGCCAACAAAAATTTTCTCCCAAGTCCCTTGAAGTGGCCGGCCACTTGCTCTAGAAACATCCAAGGAATTCTTTTCTTAATTCCAAAAATTCAATAAATCCTTAATTATCCAATGGTGAGGTGTCCTCCCTTTTAGGCCTCGTTTGGCCTTTTCCTTTATAATACAGTCCATAATCATGCTAAAACAGATATTTCTAATATTGTTATCACTAATGACAGTATTGTTATATTGGACTACAGTTCAGAATTCATCTGTGTTTAAATGGACTTCGTAAAAATTTTTCGTATAGCTTTATGCTATTTAGCCCTTAATGTTCTAAATAATGTGCTTGATTTTTCTATAGTGGTTTTGAATCTTATTCTTACTATCTTATCCGTACTGACGGTTTTTCACAGTATAATTTCTATACTACCTGTTTTACAATAATACCATCATATTTTGACTTTCTGGTCAAACTTTGACCAATATAAAATCATAAATTCCTATCATACCTTTGTACTCAAAAGGCTAATGCTTAACTAAGCAATTCAATTTGAGTCTTATAAAATCATAAGAACTTACAAAATTGAACAAAAGCTCTAATCGGCTCTTTTATGAATACCTGCATGGTACAGCTTGAATTCCTTTAAAAAGGAAATCGTAATATCGTAAAATGCTAGTCATTACATAACTTGTCATAACAATATTGTAATACATGATATATTTCATTTGTAGACGAGTCGACATTGTCATCATCTTGCAATAGTCTGTTTTCCATTATTCTGTTCAATGCACTTCTCCACTCGCCCAAGTCCTCTACTGCCTTCATGTTTGCTGCCATTGTCACAATTGCAAGTGGCAAACCCAGCATTCTTTAACAATGGACTTTGCGATTCGATGGGTCGAACGAAGAAGAATGATGCCAAGACCGATTTCCTGCCTAAATAATTTCCAACCTTCTCCATCATTAAGGTGCCTCAACCAGATCACTTTGTGGCAATTCATCATCAGGCACACTTCCAAAGATCGGATCGTAAGTATCAACTTACATCCAATTCTAGTAATTCCGACGTCTTCTAGAGAAATATGATTCAGAAGCCCATCTAAAATGAGTACAACATTCTTCTCTTCCAAGGCCGTCGAGATTTTTTCCTCCCTTTTTTCCTCGTCATCCTCGTCGGAAAGATCAATGTTTAATGTGCTTGCAATGTCATCTTGCAATTTATGAATGCTTAAGTTTTGTGATACGGTAACCCAGGACACAGAATGGTTGGGATGATTCCTAAGTTGGTTTTGTATATGCAAAGCCACGGCGGTCTTCCCAACACCCCCGATTCTATAAAAGCCAATCATTGAGACGGTAGGATCATCTAACCACTCCAAAACCATTTCAGAGGCTAACCTTCTCTCTATTCCAAACGAGCTTGTCTCCCAGTGCAACCATTTGGCTAGTGTAACCGTCGATGAGATGTTATCGCTGGCTTGTGTAACCATCGATGAGATGTCATCACTGGTTCGTGTAACCGTCTATAACGACCCGCCCTTACGTAGGCCGTTACAGTTACCATACTTGTCTTACATTCTTATTTAAACATACTTACTTAAAACATGCGGAAATAACGTACATATTTTTTTTCTTTTTTCTTTCTTTTTAAAACTTAAGTTAAAACTTTACTATATACATATTTACAATACACATATGTATATAATCCATATATACTTTTCAAAATCGTCATAACGTAAATTAACTTTTACTCAGTTAATAACATAAACATTTATTTCAAAACGCGTAGCGGTTTCCATCCCACATTTCGCAGATAGCCCTGCCAATGCCTCACCGCCTTGCATCAAATAATGCCAGTAGGAAGCTTACCTACAATATAAACATAAGTTGTGAGCTTTCGCTCAGCAAGTACAACTATTTACCCGCAAAATGTTTCATAATGGAACAATGCATAAACCAATTATGCTTTCCCTATGATGTCTTATGCTTACATAATCCTGAGCCCTTACATTACATGAGTGTACGTATCGCGGCGCGGAGCCATGGAGTGGATGGGGCGGCCAACCAGATCCAACTCATTCCATGGACCAAACCCGCCCATAGTGGCAGGTTGATACGACACAAGGCAATTTGCTTGTCATCATACTTGAAATCTTTCCTTAACTTGTTCTTAAAAATTATTTTCTTCTTGAAAACAGTCTTTTATAACAGTTTCTTTCTTAAAACTGGGTTCTCATTCTTACCATATGATTTATCTTTCGTGAGCATGTTTCATGATGCCACAATGATAAAACATAAACCATACATGCTACATAATCAATGCATAAATCATATGCATCACGTCATCAAGGCATAAATCATATGCACTATATCATACATACATGAACTTAACATTACATAAACAGTAAAAACATTTTTTGTCTATACCGTTTATGCTAAGTCCTGGGGTTATTCATTCTGACAGGTTACCTTAATAGGTTGCCTTCATGTTTCCAAAAAAGAAGTAAGAGAAGAATCATCCTATCTTACCTTAACTTATTTCATTAAATATTGGTACCCTAACCAACATTTATCAGTGACCCTAGATATATATCCCCCTTATCCTTGTTGGTTACTAAGTGTAACCCTAGGGCACATGCCCTAATGGTAATCAAACAGTATCCTATTTGATTACCTAACTAACTTTGGGCTCAAGGCCCAATGACCTTGGCATCCAATTAGGTTACTATGAGTAGCCTTAGGTACAGGCCCAACTTGGGTGAACATTTAAAAAGCCTGTTGGGCTACTAAGGCCTAACAATTAAAATGGTATCTATTAGGGTTACCTTAAGAAACCTTGGGCTCAAGACCCATCAGATACCATTTGTTCTTAATTTGGCCCAATTAAAATTTGGTAATCTATGTAACTACTTTAGGTTACCATTTTGCTTACTTATTTCTTTTCTTACTAAACTGGGTTTGATTAACAATGTAAAACTGTGTTTAAATAAAACTGTCTAAGTTTTGAAGGTATTTGCAGAAAACAGTCAAACCGTCAGTGCATGTGCAGGAATTTCCTGTGCATGTACTATTTTGAAATTTCTGAATCAGAGCTTACTATACTGATTCAGTTTTACTTTGAAATCTGTTTAGATTTTGAAAACATTTTCTTCACGAAAAGTTTTAGATATTGAAAAACCCTACAACTTTCGTGTTTTGGTTAAAACCCAGTTCTGCTTTTAACTTACACTTTTTTCTTGTTGAAACTGCCTGGCCGTGCACATAGGTCTGGGCGGTCCAGGCATGGGTTTTTGTAAAAACGAAGGCCTTTGGAGCCTTATTTTAAAAAACTGTCCATGCTGTCCCATAAAATTTTCCATTTCCTACAACTTTGTAGTTTTGAGTTTTCTCAAATTCGGCCTCTAAAGGCCTCAAAAGACCGTTTCCAATTCACTGCCCAGTTTTTCACCCGAACTGGTAGTTTTGGTTTCGGTTCGCTCTCACGTAAAAATTACGCATACCCTACCTCAAACGGTCACAACCGTGAGCCTATATCAAGCATGCAGCGTATAATCTAACGTTTTCATATCCGTTCAATCATTCTCATACATTCAATTATACAATTGAAACCCGTTTAGTGAAGTTTACCAAACTTGGTTTTCTAGGGTTTTCTTGAACCCTAGTTCAACATATAAGCATTCAATATAGCAATCAGCCATTCAACATCATTCATAAGCCTATGGGGACATACATCAAATACCTAGTGGTCACACATATCATCTACATATTTTCTAGAGCATACATTCTATCACATACAGCAAATCATAGCATAAGCTTACTAAAACCTAAATCAAGCATATTCTAAGCAAACCAAGCAAGCAAGGACATAATTAGGGAGCTTAAGCTCTTATAACATAAGCTAGAAATACACTTAAATGGATCAAGAAAACCTAATTTAAAAGGCTTAAGAGGTTGAGAGGTTACCTCTAAACCGAAGAGAAATTCTCTAGCTTGATTTCCAAAAATGGTTTTATAGCTTTCCCTCACTTAAAATTCCGACCACCACTCTTGGGTTTTGCTGCCTTAGGGTTTCGGCTAGGAGAGAGAAAGGAAAGAGAGAAATGACAAGAGTTTGGGAGAGTTTTTCAAATAAAATGGACTAAAAAAACATCTCCCATCACACCTATTTATAAGTGTAATTTAATTTTCTTTCTTGAATTATTTTTATTCTCTAAATTGCACTCCAAGCCTTCCCAAAATTTTATTTGCTGAAAAATCCCCATGAGGTGGCCGGCCATAGTGCATGGATAAGGTTCAAGAAAGTTCTTGAAATACTTTCCAAATTTTACAAAAATTCAAAAATTAACTTAATTCCTATTGGACAAGGTGTCCAATACTTAGGACTCCGTTTGGCTTTAAATCATAAAAGCAGTCTATTTTCATACTAATACAAACATAATAAATACTGTTTTCAACTAAAACAGTACTGTCATACTAAACTGCAGTCCAAAATTTATCTGCATAAAATTAGACTGTGTTTAAATTTTTCTTAGAACTTAAGGCTAATTAGTCCTTCTTGTCTTAAATATTGTGCTTGATTTTTCTAACATAATTCCGTACCTTAAACTTGCTTATCTATCCGTAATGACGGTTTTTCGCAGTATAATTCATATACTGCCTGTTATTCAACAGTACCATCATACTTTGACTTTCTGGTCAAACTTTGACCATCATATATCATAAATTCCTATCATACCATAAATCATTCTGGTTAAACTTTGACCAACATAAAATCATAAATTCCTATCATATCTCGAATTATTCTGGTCAAACCCTGACCGGAATACAATCTTAAATTCCTATCATAGCTCAAATCATTCTGGTCAAACTTTGATCGGAATACAAATCATATATAAATCCTAATTCTGATAACACAGATCAGGCGATCTATATGCTTATACATAATACAAATTTTGATTCCTTGAGAAACAAGAAATCATAATTTGTAACAAAGTTGGTTATTATACCGTCGATGAGATGTCATCGCTGGCTAGCATACCCATCGATAAGATGTTATCGGTTGAGAAGAAATCGCGGACTCGTGTAACCGTCGATGAGATGTCATCGCTGGCTAGCGTACATGTCGATGAGATGTCCTCGACTGGCAGTTTTTTTGATTTTGTGTCGCTAGAATCTGGCTATTATTCCATGATTTTGTTTGTCGCGGTGAAGGATCAAAACTGTCAAAAATTAAAAGTTTATTAACTAAATTGATTAAAATTAAAAATTCAAGGATCAAAGTGATAGAATATTCATAATTTAATAACTAAACAGATAAATTATCCTTTATTATTGAGCATCAACAGACTACAAACCCAGAAGATAGTGGAAGAAATCCAACAAAACTTCACATCAAATTACTCGTAAAAAATTATAAAAAATAAATAAATAAATAAAAATATCGGAACCAAATAGCTTATTTTGATGTAACTACTTTAACAAATAACAGATTTTGAGTGAAACCTTTTTTGTAAATACCAGATCTACCCTTGGCAGCTCGACTCTTCTTCCCCGGGGACGTGAATGGATTCTCCGCTGCGTTCTTCGCACATTGTTGGGGTTGACCCTTCAAAATCATATGGTCGTTCTTTGCTCTCTTTTTTTTCCCCTAAAAAATACGATACTCTTATGGCTTATGTTAGAAAAGTTATGAGTTTTGACCCTTTGCTACTACTGTTCATGGGAATTTTTGATTCCACGCTTTTCTTCTACTTGTCTTTTTATAGAATATAAACGTAATTCCATGCTTTCATTAATTAGTTAAACAAATAACTTATCCAAAAACAAAACAAAAAACAAAAAAAAAGCGTAAACAAATAAAAAAAACGAGAAATTATAGAAAAAGAAACATAAAGGGAACAATTGGAGCCAGAAATATGTTATAGTAGAGGCGTACATTAAATTTTTTCTAAGATAAAATAAATTTTAATTATAGCTATGTGAGAATTTTTAGTTTTAATATGTTTATGTAAGAATTTTTAATTTTAGTGAGAGCAAAACAGTACAATTATAAATATATAATTAATTTTAGTAGGGATTATGTGAGTATTTTTTTATTTTTATTAGGGATAAAATAAGAAGTACATGTGAAATTTTTATTTTTAGTAGGAGTAAATAGTAAAAATTATAAAATTGTTTAGATAAATTTTAAATAACAAAAAATTCAATGGGGTGGTAGCCCCTACTCGCACCCCTTACCTCCGCTTCTAGGAACAATTGTGGTAGAGACTACTTGAGGGGCACTACACATAGTGCTCAATCCTACGGTTATTGATTAGTATGTGTTTCACATGGATCGGAGGTAGTGATCGGAAAGGTTGATGGATTTGGAGGAGAAAAGCATGAGAGGGCAGTCGTGGTACTCATGGATCTAGCCGGCTTCGGAGGCAACATGGTCACCGATGGTGGGAAGTAGGAGCAACATGAAGAATGCCGATGCCACATAGGTGCCTGCTCAGTCGCTCAAGGAGATTCTATGGGTAGTTCCTTTTAAGGAGACTCTATCACAGTCCATTCTCAAAAAGAAAAAGAAAAAAAGAGTGATGTTTTTAAAGGGAATGAGAAGTTGGGTTTTGATATATTGATGTCAACTTTATAATCAAACGTGATAGGAAAGTTTGGAAAAGAAAGAACAATTTCATTAAAAAAAAAAAAAAGAAAAGATAAAGATTATTATGGCACTAAATAAACAATTACTTTTCTCGATTCTGTTATAGTTTTTTTTTTTTTTAAATAAAGTGATATTGTTTCTGCCTTGTATTTTGTTAGTATATCTTTGTTCTTATTTTGTAATGAAAGAGGTGGTTTTTCTACTATCTCATATTGTTTATATAACCAATCTGCTAGAGTTAGTTCTTTACGATGTTAGGGGTGACTTCTTTACTATGGGTTTCTTGGTCTCAATCAATCAAAGTTTTTCATCGATTATAATAGTATTGTTAAAAAGTCATATATGTTCTTGATTGATGTGCCTTTTGAATTTTCTTTTTTTAGATTTCGATACATGTTTTACCCCCTTGTGCGTTTTCTTGGAATTTACTGATGGAATCGATTTGGAATTGAGTTTAAGTTTCTTTGTATAATGAGATCATTTAATAAAAAGGAAATAAAATGTGGATATGGTTGGTGAGTTGAAAAAAAATAAAAATAAAATAAAAACTGCCATTGGTTTGGTGGGTGAAAAATGATAAAAAATATATATATATAAGTTAATTGTAGGGGTTTGTTTTGGAATAAAAGAGGAGTGAAACAAGTAATACTTAGAATTTAAAATTTTGATGGTGAGTGGTTTAAGTAGAGATGTGTGAAGAACAAACAAGGATGTGACCCCTAAATGTATATGACCCTTAAACAAGATTTACTAAATATTCAAATAAATCCATTATTTTTGTTTTAAATTATTAGGTAAATATAATATATATATATACACACACACAAACACACACTTTTAATAATCTAAAATTATTCTTCCACGCGAGGTCTATAGGCATAAGGAAGTGAAAGTGCAAATACTATAAGAGATAAATTATAAAGAAGTGGAAGTGCCACTATAGATGATCCAACCTCCGGTTTGATCACGGCCACAAACTCCCGTTGGAAAAGAAAAAGAAATCAGCCCAATTGACAGCTTGGGAAGGCCGGGTAATTCGGGCTACTCGGATATGCTTACAGGCCTACCAAACATGAGTGGTAAATACTATACTCCATCGCTAACAGCCGTTTGGGAAATGGTTAAACAAATTTAGGAGGTGAATTGTCAAAATTAAAAGATTAGGTGGCTACTTACCAAAGTCCTACAAGTTCAGGGGACAGTGGAGTTAAATATCTTAAAACTTCTATTACCTGGTACACCAACAGCAAGCTAAGTTTCATGGTAATTACGTTGTCAAATATATTGTCATGTCCGATTTGGTTGGCACGCACTAGAAAACTTTCCCCACAGCTCCACTCAAAACATATTTTATAAATTGAACGAAAGGAAAATACAAAACAGTTGCTAGAACTCAATGAGCAAAAGAGAAATCATAAACCGAAACAGATTCCACAACAAAAGCAAAATTACGAAACTTGAAAACCAAAATCAAGAAAACTATTCATATAGGGAGTTCATCAACTATTTGAATGATAAAATACTTGAAAAGAGCCATCAAAGCAAGATTCAATCCTGATGGAGTGGAATCGACCAAGATCAGGACGCCTCGTTAAAAACTTTGGCTGCTTATAAAACCCGAACAAAGAAAAAAAAGAGTAGATGATGATCATCGCTCTATTTGAAACGACTCACCGAATTCACGATTTCCGGGGCTAATGCCACCAATAGAATTAGTCAGATGAACTGCATAAAAAGCAAGCTTATCAGCAACTCGGTTACCATCTCACAAACCGTGAGAAACCGGAAATGCACATTGGTAAATTGGACATACCGGCTATAAGAGAATTTTGAAGCAATTTATGACCATTCTTCAGAAAACTCACAAAATGGTTGAAGAGCATCCTTAACACTAGGCTGTTGCCACTCCAGTAGGTCCCACCATATTTTCTGCACTTGAATTTTCCGAGGAAAAGGGGGGTGACATGATCGTTTGTCAAGAATAGGGACTGTCCGTAGCTGTGGACAATCTTTAATTTTAATGCATTGCAAAGCATTAGAAAACACATGCTTTGCGGAGCGGTTGAAGTTCCTCAGTTCTGGAAGGCGCCTCAATGCAAGCTCCCTAAATTTGGGGAGACCGATGATGGTGGAACTTGTCGCTTCTTGATCTTCGCCATCAGGTGATGCTTCTATTATTTCTGTTATCCGTCACAGAACTCGACGCTCATTACTTCCAAGTTTTGGAAGTTCAGAAGTAATGCAGGCGAAAACAGCCTCTTCACATTTGGACAACCGAAGATCGAGAATTCTTTGAGAGTTGAAAAAGAGCCATTTGGGATCGCTGATGAAAGGACTGTACCTTTGTTTCTTCTAGCGAAAACTTGCAAGTTCATCAAATTTTGAGACATAGCGATTCGAGAGTTTGGAAGGGAGGGAGACTGTAAGATGAACTGTTAAGTACATGTTCCATCCGTCACACCAATCGATAACGCACTTCTTCAAATGTTCTGCCGTCTTAAAGGACGGCATGGCACACAAACTCGGTATGTCATTGCAGCGTTTGATGTGTAAAAGCTGAGCGTCTTGAGGGAGCACAACGAAGCTGTCTATGTTTCCGCTTTGACCAATGCGCAAAGTCTCAAATATACAGCTTTATCATAGCATTGACCATTCCTCGAACAACTTAGACATAAAGTCCGGTCCTCCAAAACCACTTGAACAAGGTACCTGTCTGGGCCTCCTTCTCCTCGGGATATTACGTGCGTGTTCAAGTTGTTAATGTCGCAAAATTGGCCTTTAAAAGTTTCCAGATCTCTTAAATAAGCTATCTCCTCTCCTTTCCAATGTGATGTGTATACTTCAAACTCATGAACCACAAGGTATTGCAGATGAGATAGTTTCGCTAAAACTCCCGTCGGTATTTCTTTAAGATTCTCGTGTCAAGGTTGAGGTATCTCAAGTTGACCAATGAATCTATGACCCGAGGTACTCCCGTGATCCCCGTTTTGTGAAAGTCCAACCTCCTCAAGCTTTTGAACGTCGCCAACGAGGAACATTTTTCCAATCTCCAACATCCTCTAAACACTAAGCTAGTCAGACATACTAAGTTAGAGATTGAATTTGTAGACTTTCCAAATGAAGTATCCGACAAATCGAGAACTGTGAGCAGTTTTCATATGCGAAAAGAAAGCAATCCGGAATACCATTTAGTTGAAAATTTTGGCACAGCAGCAATGTGACCAATGTTGGGGCTCTTGCTGATGTGGTAGGAGAAATGTTCGATATTCTATTGCGCATCAAAGAGACCCTTACAAGATTCTCTTTCCACTTTTCCATCTTTCGGTATATCTTTTTAAACACACTCCAGCTTCCACCAAAAACATCGGACCTATGCTTGCAATTTGAATCGCTATGTCCCTCACCAGATCGTGCATCTTCACGAACCCTTTTGCCATCGTTGTTCCTTCCCGTTTCTAGTAAACAAGCCTTTTCAAGTTTGTTCAAAATCGTGTGACCTCTGTTTAAACTCCGCTTGCCTACTTCTCAGTCCGTCAATCAGCCTTTCGTCGATAAAATACTCTTATCAATATTTCTCTATCAATTTCAAAGTTCGGGATATAGGGAGCAATATAAGAAACATTGTTGCAGTGTCGGATCATTCAACATTTCATAGCTACGTTTCAAAACCCGAAATACCTTTTCCATGTCGTCTTGGCCGATTCTTGATTCTCCCAAATTGTTGAGCTTATCATGCCACTCACAAATGTCATCCACTCCTTTATACTCCGTGCCATTATGTTAATCCCAAGCGGCAAAACCAGCACATTCCTTGACCAAACTCTTTGCAAATTTCTTCGATATGCAAAGGAAGAGCAGAGTCACCCCAAAGTCTTTTCGCAATAATTCCCAGGATTCATCATCCGAAAGGGGCTTGACCTTGACTTCTTTTTCACCAATCCGTCCTTCGACACACATCCGATAAGCGAGTTGTCAAAATCAGCTTGCATCCATTTACACCAACAGGAATTCCCACCTCATTCAGTGGAAAAATATTGCCAGACATCGTCTAGGAAATAAAAATGAGGTTCCTCTTTCTTTCCAAGGCTGATGCTAGAACTATGCTCGTATTCTCTCATCATCCTCGTTCGAAAGATCAAGATGCACCTTGCTTGCTACGTCGTTCTGCAATTTCCGAATGCTAAAACTTTGCGACACTGTTATCCAGAAAACAGAAATGCCCGGATGCTTTTTAATTGGTTGTGGACATGTATGGCTAAAGTTGTTTTACCAACTCCCCCCATCCCATGTATCCCAATTACGAGATTTTATCGACCATCAAGAACTTCTCAATCACATCTTTATTCTTTCGAAACATGTGACCGACTAGTTCATTCGCTAGCAACGCAACTCCTCTGCTCTCGTCTGCTTTAAGTGTCAATCCTTCATTAAATCCAATCTGTTGAATGAGTTCCGTGGCTCAGTGATGAGTTCATCCACTGTTTCCCGCAGCCCGTAATTGTACCATTTCGTTTCTTGGATGTCTTGTCAACTTTCTGAAACCGTTCCTTTATGTTCGCAACATTCGTTAACCAATTGTCGACTACTTTCCGTCTCTTCAACTGGAATCGCTCCGCATACTCCAACTCGCTCCTTATGTCATCCTCTCTGCTCTCGAGATGTTTCAGTTTGCTTTTCAGCCGAACCACCTTTTTAGTCAGAGACTCGAAATTCATGCTTCGATCCACTATGTCCATCACCATATCCATACCTGGCTAACCACGAATTAGTATCGGAGGCTCGATGAGAAACCAAGTGTGAAAAACTAATGCAACTCTAAATTGAAAAAAAAAAAAAAAACAAACAAACAAACAAACAACAAACATTGTAAAAAACTTCGCAGTTTCTGCTCTGAAGCAACTAGTATCACCAAAAAAAGGCTAAATATTTTGTTGCATAAAAAGCTAAACTTAAACTTTATTATAATTTAATTTTAAGGGAAATCTCTTCATTAGTAACCAATAATTTATATAAAATACAAAAATCCAACAGGAACACAAAACCTACTTAGACACAAGTAGCAGCAAACCAAAACCTCAGAAGATCTATTGAAATAGTCAACATTAACTTCGTTATTTTCCATATATACACAAAAAATTTTAAAAAAAATATATATATAATATATATATATATTATAGATTGAATCAAGTAAAGTTAAAATACTTACTGAATTACTACATAGACAAAATTATATCAAAAATTTTTTTTCCTTTTTTTTTTTTTTTGTTTTTTTTTCTTTAACCTGAATATTGAACAAAATCATCAAACACAAAAATTAAATAGAAGCTTGAAAGAATTAACTATTTGGAAGAAGGAACATGCCTTGTTCAAGTGACTGGTTCTTGTAGACCTAAAGTTGAGCTAGAAATGGAAGAACTTTGTCAAGGCCAGTTCTGAGGA
>CM046362.1:19244275-19336154 GCA_025413025.1 Ficus hispida | reverse complement strand
GTTGGGATGATTCCTAGTTGGTTTTGTATATGCAAGCCACGGCGGTCTTCCCAACACCCCCGATTCTATAAAGCCAATCATTGAGACGAGGATCATCTAACCACTCCAAAAACCATTTCAGAGGCTAACCTTCTCTCTATTCCAAACGAGCTTGTCTCCCAGTGCAACCATTGGCTAGTGTAACCGTCGATGAGATTTATCGCTGGCTTGTGTAACCTCGATGAGATGTCATCACTGGCTCGTTAACCGTCTATAACGACCCGCCCTTACGTAGGCCGTTACAGTTACCATACTTGTCTTACATTCTTATTTAAACATACTTACTTAAAACATGCGGAAATAACGTACATATTTTTTCTTTTTTCTTTCTTTTTAAAACTTAAGTTAAAACTTTACTATATACATATTTACAATACACATATGTATATAATCCATATATACTTTTCAAAATCGTCATAACGTAAATTAACTTTTACTCAGTTAATAACATAAACATTTATTTCAAAACGCGTAGCGGTTTCCATCCCACGTTTCGCAGATAGCCCTGCCAATGCCTCACCGCCTTGCATCAAATAATGCCAGTAGGAAGCTTACCTACATATAAACATAAGTTGTGAGCTTTCGCTCAGCAAGTACAACTATTTACCCGCAAAATGTTTCATAATGGAACAATGCATAAACCAATTATGCTTTCCCTATGATGTCTTATGCTTTACATAATCCTGAGCCCTTACATTACATGAGTGTACGTTATCGCGGCGCGGAGCCATGGAGTGGATGGGCGGCCAACCAGATCCAACTCATTCCATGGACCAAACCCGCCCATAGTGGCAGGTTGATACGACACAAGGCAATTTGCTTGTCATCATACTTGAAATCTTTCCTTAACTTGTTCTTAAAAATTATTTTCTTCTTGAAAACAGTCTTTTATAACAGTTTCTTTCTTAAAACTGGGTTCTCATTCTTACCATATGATTTATCTTTCGTGAGCATGTTTCATGATGCCACAATGATAAAACATAAACCATACATGCTACATAATCAATGCATAAATCATATGCATCACGTCATCAAGGCATAAATCATATGCACTATATCATACATACATGAACTTAACATTACATAAACAGTAAAAACATTTTTTGTCTATACCGTTTATGCTAAGTCCTGGGGTTATTCATTCTGACAGGTTACCTTAATAGGTTGCCTTCATGTTTCCAAAAAAGAAGTAGAGAAGAATCATCCTATCTTACCTTAACTTATTCATTAAATATTGGTACCCTAACAACATTTATCAGTGACCCTAGATATATATCCCCCTTATCCTTGTTGGTTACTAAGTGTAACCCTAGGGCACATGCCCTAATGGTAATCAAACAGTATCCTATTTGATTACCTAACTAACTTTGGGCTCAAGGCCCAATGACCTTGGCATCCAATTAGGTTACTATGAGTAGCCTTAGGTACAGGCCCAACTTGGGTGAACATTTAAAAAGCCTGTTGGGCTACTAAGGCCTAACAATTAAAATGGTATCTATTAGGGTTACCTTAAGAAACCTTGGGCTCAAGACCCCATCAGATACCATTTGTTCTTAATTTGGCCCAATTAAAATTTGGTAATCTATGTAACTACTTTAGGTTACCATTTTGCTTACTTATTTCTTTCTTACTAAACTGGGTTTGATTAACAATGTAAAACTGTGTTTAAATAAAACTGTCTAAGTTTTGAAGGTATTTGCAGAAAACAGTCAAACCGTCAGTGCATGTGCAGGAATTTCCTGTGCATGTACTATTTTGAAATTTCTGAATCAGAGCTTACTATACTGATTCAGTTTTACTTTGAAATCTGTTTAGATTTTGAAAACATTTTCTTCACGAAAAGTTTTAGATATTGAAAAAACCCTACAACTTTCGTGTTTTGGTTAAAACCCAGTTCTGCTTTTAACTTACACTTTTTTCTTGTTGAAACTGCCTGGCCGTGCACATAGGTCTGGGCGGTCCAGGCATGGGTTTTTGTAAAAACGAAGGCCTTTGGAGCCTTATTTTAAAAAACTGTCCATGCTGTCCCATAAAATTTTCCATTTCCTACAACTTTGTAGTTTTGAGTTTTCTCAAATTCGGCCTCTAAAGGCCTCAAAAGACCGTTTCCAATTCACTGCCCAGTTTTTCACCCGAACTGGTAGTTTTGGTTTCGGTTCGCTCTCACGTAAAAATTACGCATACCCTACCTCAAACGGTCACAACCGTGAGCCTATATCAAGCATGCAGCGTATAATCTAACGTTTTCATATCCGTTCAATCATTCTCATACATTCAATTATACAATTGAAACCCGTTTAGTGAAGTTTACCAAACTTGGTTTTCTAGGGTTTTCTTGAACCCTAGTTCAACATATAAGCATTCAATATAGCAATCAGCCATTCAACATCATTCATAAGCCTATGGGGACATACATCAAATACCTAGTGGTCACACATATCATCTACATATTTTCTAGAGCATACATTCTATCACATACAGCAAATCATAGCATAAGCTTACTAAAACCTAAATCAAGCATATTCTAAGCAAACCAAGCAAGCAAGGACATAATTAGGGAGCTTAAGCTCTTATAACATAAGCTAGAAATACACTTAAATGGATCAAGAAAACCTAATTTAAAAGGCTTAAGAGGTTGAGAGGTTACCTCTAAACCGAAGAGAAATTCTCTAGCTTGATTTCCAAAAATGGTTTTATAGCTTTCCCTCACTTAAAATTCCGACCACCACTCTTGGGTTTTGCTGCCTTAGGGTTTCGGCTAGGAGAGAGAAAGGAAAGAGAGAAATGACAAGAGTTTGGGAGAGTTTTTCAAATAAAATGGACTAAAAAAAACATCTCCCATCACACCTATTTATAAGTGTAATTTAATTTTCTTTCTTGAATTATTTTTATTCTCTAAATTGCACTCCAAGCCTTCCCAAAATTTTATTTGCTGAAAAATCCCCATGAGGTGGCCGGCCATAGTGCATGGATAAGGTTCAAGAAAGTTCTTGAAATACTTTCCAAATTTTACAAAAATTCAAAAATTAACTTAATTCCTATTGGACAAGGTGTCCAATACTTAGGACTCCGTTTGGCTTTAAATCATAAAAGCAGTCTATTTTCATACTAATACAAACATAATAAATACTGTTTTCAACTAAAACAGTACTGTCATACTAAACTGCAGTCCAAAATTTATCTGCATAAAATTAGACTGTGTTTAAATTTTTCTTAGAACTTAAGGCTAATTAGTCCTTCTTGTCTTAAATATTGTGCTTGATTTTTCTAACATAATTCCGTACCTTAAACTTGCTTATCTATCCGTAATGACGGTTTTTCGCAGTATAATTCATATACTGCCTGTTATTCAACAGTACCATCATACTTTGACTTTCTGGTCAAACTTTGACCATCATATATCATAAATTCCTATCATACCATAAATCATTCTGGTTAAACTTTGACCAACATAAAATCATAAATTCCTATCATATCTCGAATTATTCTGGTCAAACCCTGACCGGAATACAATCTTAAATTCCTATCATAGCTCAAATCATTCTGGTCAAACTTTGATCGGAATACAAATCATATATAAATCCTAATTCTGATAACACAGATCAGGCGATCTATATGCTTATACATAATACAAATTTTGATTCCTTGAGAAACAAGAAATCATAATTTGTAACAAAGTTGGTTATTATACCGTCGATGAGATGTCATCGCTGGCTAGCATACCCATCGATAAGATGTTATCGGTTGAGAAGAAATCGCGGACTCGTGTAACCGTCGATGAGATGTCATCGCTGGCTAGCGTACATGTCGATGAGATGTCCTCGACTGGCAGTTTTTTTTGATTTTGTGTCGCTAGAATCTGGCTATTATTCCATGATTTTGTTTGTCGCGGTGAAGGATCAAAACTGTCAAAAATTAAAAGTTTATTAACTAAATTGATTAAAATTAAAAATTCAAGGATCAAAGTGATAGAATATTCATAATTTAATAACTAAACAGATAAATTATCCTTTATTATTGAGCATCAACAGACTACAAACCCAGAAGATAGTGGAAGAAATCCAACAAAACTTCACATCAAATTACTCGTAAAAAATTATAAAAAATAAATAAATAAATAAAAATATCGGAACCAAATAGCTTATTTTGATGTAACTACTTTAACAAATAACAGATTTTGAGTGAAACCTTTTTTGTAAATACCAGATCTACCCTTGGGCAGCTCGACTCTTCTTCCCCGGGGACGTGAATGGATTCTCCGCTGCGTTCTTCGCACATTGTTGGGGTTGACCCTTCAAAATCATATGGTCGTTCTTTGCTCTCTTTTTTTTCCCCTAAAAAATACGATACTCTTATGGCTTATGTTAGAAAAGTTATGAGTTTTGACCCTTTGCTACTACTGTTCATGGGAATTTTTGATTCCACGCTTTTCTTCTACTTGTCTTTTTATAGAATATAAACGTAATTCCATGCTTTCATTAATTAGTTAAACAAATAACTTATCCAAAAACAAAAACAAAAAACAAAAAAAAAGCGTAAACAAATAAAAAAAACGAGAAATTATAGAAAAAGAAACATAAAGGGAACAATTGGAGCCAGAAATATGTTATAGTAGAGGCGTACATTAAATTTTTTCTAAGATAAAATAAATTTTAATTATAGCTATGTGAGAATTTTTAGTTTTAATATGTTTATGTAAGAATTTTTAATTTTAGTGAGAGCAAAACAGTACAATTATAAATATATAATTAATTTTAGTAGGGATTATGTGAGTATTTTTTTATTTTTATTAGGGATAAAATAAGAAGTACATGTGAAATTTTTATTTTTAGTAGGAGTAAATAGTAAAAATTATAAAATTGTTTAGATAAATTTTAAATAACAAAAAATTCAATGGGGTGGTAGCCCCTACTCGCACCCCCTTACCTCCGCTTCTAGGAACAATTGTGGTAGAGACTACTTGAGGGGCACTACACATAGTGCTCAATCCTACGGTTATTGATTAGTATGTGTTTCACATGGATCGGAGGTAGTGATCGGAAAGGTTGATGGATTTGGAGGAGAAAAGCATGAGAGGGCAGTCGTGGTACTCATGGATCTAGCCGGCTTCGGAGGCAACATGGTCACCGATGGTGGGAAGTAGGAGCAACATGAAGAATGCCGATGCCACATAGGTGCCTGCTCAGTCGCTCAAGGAGATTCTATGGGTAGTTCCTTTTAAGGAGACTCTATCACAGTCCATTCTCAAAAAGAAAAAGAAAAAAAGAGTGATGTTTTTAAAGGGAATGAGAAGTTGGGTTTTGATATATTGATGTCAACTTTATAATCAAACGTGATAGGAAAGTTTGGAAAAGAAAGAACAATTTCATTAAAAAAAAAAAAAGAAAAGATAAAGATTATTATGGCACTAAATAAACAATTACTTTTCTCGATTCTGTTATAGTTTTTTTTTTTTTTTAAATAAAAGTGATATTGTTTCTGCCTTGTATTTTGTTAGTATATCTTTGTTCTTATTTTGTAATGAAAGAGGTGGTTTTTCTACTATCTCATATTGTTTATATAACCAATCTGCTAGAGTTAGTTCTTTACGATGTTAGGGGTGACTTCTTTACTATGGGTTTCTTGGTCTCAATCAATCAAAGTTTTTCATCGATTATAATAGTATTGTTAAAAAAGTCATATATGTTCTTGATTGATGTGCCTTTTGAATTTTCTTTTTTTAGATTTCGATACATGTTTTACCCCCTTGTGCGTTTTCTTGGAATTTACTGATGGAATCGATTTGGAATTGAGTTTAAGTTTCTTTGTATAATGAGATCATTTAATAAAAAAGGAAATAAAATGTGGATATGGTTGGTGAGTTGAAAAAAATAAAAATAAAATAAAAACTGCCATTGGTTTGGTGGGTGAAAAATGATAAAAAATATATATATATAAGTTAATTGTAGGGGTTTGTTTTGGAATAAAAGAGGAGTGAAACAAGTAATACTTAGAATTTAAAATTTTGATGGTGAGTGGTTTAAGTAGAGATGTGTGAAGAACAAACAAGGATGTGACCCCCTAAATGTATATGACCCTTAAACAAGATTTACTAAATATTCAAATAAATCCATTATTTTTGTTTTAAATTATTAGGTAAATATATATATATATATATACACACACACAAACACACACTTTTAATAATCTAAAATTATTCTTCCACGCGAGGTCTATAGGCATAAGGAAGTGAAAGTGCAAATACTATAAGAGATAAATTATAAAGAAGTGGAAGTGCCACTATAGATGATCCAACCTCCGGTTTGATCACGGCCACAAACTCCCGTTGGAAAAGAAAAAGAAATCAGCCCAATTGACAGCTTGGGAAGGCCGGGTAATTCGGGCTACTCGGATATGCTTACAGGCCTACCAAACATGAGTGGTAAATACTATACTCCATCGCTAACAGCCGTTTGGGAAATGGTTAAACAAATTTAGGAGGTGAATTGTCAAAATTAAAAGATTAGGTGGCTACTTACCAAAGTCCTACAAGTTCAGGGGACAGTGGAGTTAAATATCTTAAAACTTCTATTACCTGGTACACCAACAGCAAGCTAAGTTTCATGGTAATTACGTTGTCAAATATATTGTCATGTCCCGATTTGGTTGGCACGCACTAGAAAACTTTCCCCACAGCTCCACTCAAAACATATTTTATAAATTGAACGAAAGGAAAATACAAAACAGTTGCTAGAACTCAATGAGCAAAAGAGAAATCATAAACCGAAACAGATTCCACAACAAAAGCAAAATTACGAAACTTGAAAACCAAAATCAAGAAAACTATTCATATAGGGAGTTCATCAACTATTTGAATGATAAAATACTTGAAAAGAGCCATCAAAGCAAGATTCAATCCTGATGGAGTGGAATCGACCAAGATCAGGACGCCTCGTTAAAAACTTTGGCTGCTTATAAAACCCGAACAAAGAAAAAAAAGAGTAGATGATGATCATCGCTCTATTTGAAACGACTCACCGAATTCACGATTTCCGGGGGCTAATGCCACCAAATAGAATTAGTCAGATGAACTGCATAAAAAGCAAGCTTATCAGCAACTCGGTTACCATCTCACAAACCGTGAGAAACCGGAAATGCACATTGGTAAATTGGACATACCGGCTATAAGAGAATTTTGAAGCAATTTATGACCATTCTTCAGAAAACTCACAAAATGGTTGAAGAGCATCCTTAACACTAGGCTGTTGCCACTCCAGTAGGTCCCACCATATTTTCTGCACTTGAATTTTCCGAGGAAAAGGGGGGTGACATGATCGTTTGTCAAGAATAGGGACTGTCCGTAGCTGTGGACAATCTTTAATTTTAATGCATTGCAAAGCATTAGAAAACACATGCTTTGCGGAGCGGTTGAAGTTCCTCAGTTCTGGAAGGCGCCTCAATGCAAGCTCCCTAAATTTGGGGAGACCGATGATGGTGGAACTTGTCGCTTCTTGATCTTCGCCATCAGGTGATGCTTCTATTATTTCTGTTATCCGCTCACAGAACTCGACGCTCATTACTTCCAAGTTTTGGAAGTTCAGAAGTAATGCAGGCGAAAACAGCCTCTTCACATTTGGACAACCGAAGATCGAGAATTCTTTGAGAGTTGAAAAAGAGCCATTTGGGATCGCTGATGAAAGGACTGTACCTTTGTTTCTTCTAGCGAAAACTTGCAAGTTCATCAAATTTTTGAGACATAGCGATTCGAGAGTTTGGAAGGGAGGGAGACTGTAAGATGAACTGTTAAGTACATGTTCCATCCCGTCACACCAATCGATAACGCACTTCTTCAAATGTTCTGCCGTCTTAAAGGACGGCATGGCACACAAACTCGGTATGTCATTGCAGCGTTTGATGTGTAAAAGCTGAGCGTCTTGAGGGAGCACAACGAAGCTGTCTATGTTTCCGCTTTGACCAATGCGGCAAAGTCTCAAATATACAGCTTTATCATAGGCATTGACGCATTCCTCGAACAACTTAGACATAAAGTCCGGTCCCTCCAAAACCACTTGAACAAGGTACCTGTCTGGGCCTCCTTCTCCTCGGGATATTACGTGCGTGTTCAAGTTGTTAATGTCGCAAAATTGGCCTTTAAAAGTTTCCAGATCTCTTAAATAAGCTATCTCCTCTCCTTTCCAATGTGATGTGTATACTTCAAACTCATGAACCACAAGGTATTGCAGATGAGATAGTTTCGCTAAAACTCCCGTCGGTATTTCCTTTAAGATTCTCGTGTCAAGGTTGAGGTATCTCAAGTTGACCAATGAATCTATGACCCGAGGTACTCCCGTGATCCCCGTTTTGTGAAAGTCCAACCTCCTCAAGCTTTTGAACGTCGCCAACGAGGGAACATTTTTCAATCTCCAACATCCTCTAAACACTAAGCTAGTCAGACATACTAAGTTAGAGATTGAATTTGGTAGACTTTCAAATGAAGTATCCGACAAATCGAGAACTGTGAGCAGTTTCATATGCGAAAAGAAGCAATCCGGAATACCATTTAGTTGAAAATTTTGGCACAGCAGCAATGTGACAATGTTGGGGCATCTTGCTGATGTGGTAGGAGAAATGTTCGATATTCTATTGCGCATCAAAGAGACCCTTACAAGATTCTCTTTCCACTTTTCATCTTTCGGTATATCTTTTAAACACACTCCAGCTTCCACCAAAAACATCGGACCTATGCTTGCAATTTGAATCGCTATGTCCCTCACCAGATCGTGCATCTTCACGAACCTTTTGCCATCGTTGTTCCTTCCCGTTTCTAGTAAACAAGCCTTTTCAAGTTTGTTCAAAATCGTGTGACCTCTGTTAAACTCCGCTTGCCTACTTCTCAGTCCGTCAATCAGCCTTTCGTCGATAAAATACTCTTATCAATATTTCTCTATCAATTTCAAAGTCTTCGGGATATAGGGAGCAATATAAGAAACATTGTTGCAGTGTCGGATCATTCAACATTTCATAGCTACGTTTCAAAACCCGAAATACCTTTTCCATGTCGTCTTGGCCGATTCTTGATTCTCCCAAATTGTTGAGCTTATCATGCCACTCACAAATGTCATCCACTCCTTTCATACTCCGTGCCATTATGTTAATCCCAAGCGGCAAACCAGCACATTCCTTGACCAAACTCTTTGCAATTTCTTCGATATGCAAAGGAAGAGCAGAGTCACCCCAAAGTCTTTTCGCAAATAATTCCCAGGATTCATCATCCGAAAGGGGCTTGACCTTGACTTCTTTTTCACAATCCGTCCTTCGACACACATCCGATAAGCGAGTTGTCAAAATCAGCTTGCATCCATTTACACCAACAGGAATTCCCACCTCATTCAGTGGAAAATATTGCCAGACATCGTCTAGAATAAAAATGAGGTTCCTCTTTCTTTCCAAGGCTGATGCTAGAACTAATGCTCGTATTCTCTCATCATCCTCGTTCGAAAGACAAGATGCACCTTGCTTGCTACGTCGTTCTGCAATTTCCGAATGCTAAAACTTTGCGACACTGTTATCCAGAAAACAGAAATGCCCGGATGCTTTTTAAATTGGTTGTGGACATGTATGGCTAAAGTTGTTTTACCAACTCCCCCCATCCCATGTATCCCAATTACCGAGATTTTATCGACCATCAAGAACTTCTCAATCACATCTTTATTCTTTCGAAACATGTGACCGACTAGTTCATTCGCTAGCAACGCAACTCCTCTGCTCTCGTCTGCTTCAAGTGTCAATCCTTCATTAAATCCAATCTGTTGAATGAGTTCCGTGGCGTCAGTGATGAGTTCATCCACTGTTTCCCGCAGCCTGTAATTGTACCATTTCGTTTCTTGGATGTCTTGTCAACTTTCTGAAACCGTTCCTTTATGTTCGCAACATTCGTTAACCAATTGTCGACTACTTTCCGTCTCTTCAACTGGAATCGCTCCGCATACTCCAACTCGCTCCTTATGTCATCCTCTCTGCTCTCGAGATGTTTCAGTTTGCTTTTCAGCCGAACCACCTTTTTAGTCAGAGACTCGAAATTCATGCTTCGATCCACTATGTCCATCACCATATCCATACCTGGCTAACCACGAATTAGTATCGGAGGCTCGATGAGAAACCAAGTGTGAAAAAACTAATGCAACTCTAAATTGAAAAAAAAAAAAAAAACAAACAAACAAACAAACAAACAAACATTGTAAAAAACTTCGCAGTTTCTGCTCTGAAGCAACTAGTATCACCAAAAAAAGGCTAATATTTTGTTGCATAAAAAGCTAAACTTAAACTTTATTATAATTTAATTTCTAAGGGAAATCTCTTCATTAGTAACCAATAATTTATATAAAATACAAAAATCCAACAGGAACACAAAACCTACTTAGACACAAGTAGCAGCAAACCAAAACCTCAGAAGATCTATTGAAATAGTCCTAACATTAACTCCGTTATTTTCCATATATACACAAAAAAAATTTAAAAAAAAAAATATATATATATATATATATATATATATATAGATTGAATCAAGTAAAAGTTAAAATACTTACTGAATTACTACATAGACAAAATTATATCAAAATTTTTTTTCCTTTTTTTTTTTTTTTGTTTTTTCTTTCTTTAACCTGAATATTGAACAAAATCATCAAACACAAAAATTAAATAGAAGCTTGAAAGAATTAACTATTTGGAAGAAGGAACATGCCTTGTTCAAGTGACTGGTTCTTGTAGACCTAAAGTTGAGCTAGAAATGGAAGAACTTTGTCAAGGCCAGTTCTGAGGAAACACCAAAAATTATGTAAGACCAGAGAGAACGCTGGAAAAGCAAAATAATAAGCTTCACACAAATATATATATATATATATATATATATATGTATATATAAATCAATCAAAAAAAAAAACAAAACTTGGTGCAAAAATATTAGTGCAAGTGTGAGAGAAAAATTATAGACTTCTTTCAGGAGAAATGAACAGTATACCTTTGCAAAGTTGAGAAGAACCTGGTGCTTTGTTATTTGATCAGTAGACGAAAAGATAGCAAACACCCAGAATTCAAGGGGTAGACTTGAACAGTGGTCCTCTGTCATGTTGATAAGCAGGTGGACAAGCTCCATGGCCCATTTACAAGAAAAGTTTTCTGGCGCATATACAGTGATATTCAGCGATGTGAATTTTAATTATGAATTTCAGTTATTAGAAATATAAATTTATATAAAAAAAATATTATTAAAGTGAATATAAATTTTTCTTATTTTATATTTCATTCTGTATGAATCACATTTTTAATTCACATTGTCGGATATTATTTGATACTAAATAAGAGACCAACCATGATTTGATATAATACTAAGGGTACAATAGAGGGCGGTTTAACAATTTACGGAGAAACAATTCATTTTTTATGAAAGGGCGATTTTGAGGATTATTCTAAATAGTGTGTATCTCTAAACTATTACCTCATCTATAACGGTTTTAAGATTTTTGATCTTATTTAAGATAAATCAAAGGTTATATTTGTATTTTACTATAATACTCTCTGACGACTTAAGTCAACACAGACCACCAACGTGTTCTATTATCAACGTTGGTCACTGAAAAGCATTCTGGTAGAATACTTTTGGTACCCTACCAGAATACATTTGGTATTCAACAGAGTACCAAATTTTTTTGTTGTATACTGTTGGTATTCTACTAATTGGAATACCAAATTTTTTTGTTGTCTACCCAATTTTTTAACATCAAATTATTTAATATACTATTTTAAAAAATTATTCATCTTTATTAATATTACATTAATTTTTTTTCAACTTATAAAAAAAAGTCTCAAGAATCTTAATCTTAATCTTAACATATATAAAGAGGTAGGTGGATGGATTGACAAAGGGTGAGTGCATTTGGTGAGCTCCTCCTCTTCATATATTCGGGTTCGATTATCATTGTCTCTCTTTAGGCGTCGCTCAAATTTCGACCGTTGAAGTATAATTTGGTAATGGTAAGGTAGGCTCTGGGTGATCGACCGATAGAAACTAATATAAAAAATCTGTTTCTGCCATACTTAGGGAAAGATGTTCCAGATCGTGGATCTGAAAATGTGGAAATGATGAGACTCCTTTTTCATTAAAAAAAAAAAGCTTAACATATTTGAAAGAACAAAAATGCTCTCATCTTCTTTTGTCATGTGTCAACCCATTATTTTTTTACTTCTCTTTTATGCTTTTATCTTTTTCTTTTTCTTCTCTCATTATTTTCTTTTATGTTTTTATTTATTTCTTTTATCCTTTTCATCTCTTTTTATATATCTTAACATATATGAAAGATATATATATATATATATATATATCAACCCATTGTTTTTCTTTTTTAATTCTCTTTTATGCTTTTATCCTTTTATTTTTTCTTTTATCTGTCTCTTTTATCTTTTTTTTTATTATTCTTTTATCTTTTTCATTTCTTATTACATGCATATATACATTTACATAATCGTTTATATTTCTATTCAATAATAAATTTATGTCTATTATCCATAATAAAAATGAGAATATATTTTTTTTAGAATCTTTTCTTTAAAGTTTCGTAAAGATATTTCGATGTGATTTTTTAATATGGTTAAAAATACTTTCATCTTTCTTTTTCTTCTTATGTCGTTAGGTGCTTTAATTATTATTATTATTATTATTATTATTATTATTATTATTATTATTATTATTATTATTATTATTATTATTATTATTATTATTATTATTATTTCTTTATTAATTTGTGGAGGTTTTTTTAGTTTCTTTAGTAGTTTTTAATTTGATTAAAAAAAGGTTTCAACTAATTTTTCTTGGAATTTTGGTACAAATTTTTGGTTTTTTTTTTCTTTTCATATGGAGTTTTGGTTTTTTATTTCTTTTTATTGTTTCGTCATTCTGTACCTTTTGTTTTCTTTCTTTCTTTCTTTTCTTTTGTTTAATTCGGTCATTATGTTCTTATATTTTTTTTATTAATTTGGTTAAAATGGTTTTGTCTAAATTTTTTTGAAATTCCATTTAGAAGTTTCAATTTTTGTTTTTTTAAGTTTCATAGGAAATATTGTTTTTTTTTTTTTTCTTTCTTTCTTTGTTGTTATGAACCTTTCTCTCTCTTTTTTTTTTATTTTATTTTCTCTTTAAATTCTTATATCTTTTAGATTATATATTATTCACATGTGCTCCACACACACGTTAAACTAATATTGTATTAGAAAAAAACAGTAACCCGAGCAAGTTCCAACCCGGTGTAATGGGACTGACCATCATTATAATATAGGGCCCATATGAAGGCTAGCTTTCATTTTTTTTTTTTAGGGTGAGTCTGTGGTAGAGACCCTTTTAGGATCTCTATCAGAATAGTCATTTTTTAGATTGTTGAGATTTAATCGAACGGTTGAAACGTTGATGATGTACCATATTATCATACACCTTATCTCACATAATCCTTCCCACCCAAAGTCTTCTCCATAACCAGCGATCTTCCAACCGCCGGCGACGGACACCGGCGACCCACCCCTAACGCCAGCGACCCACCTCCGGCCTTCCAGCCCCGGCCGGCCGCCGGTGATTTTCTCTCTCTTCCCCTTTCTCTCTCTTCTCCTCTCTCCCACGGCGACCCACCTCTGGCCCCAGCCCCGGCCTGCCGGCCGCCGGCTACCCCCCACTCTCTCTTCCCCTTTCTTTCTCTTCTCTTCTCTCTCTCTTCCCCTCTCTCTCTGCCCCTTTCTCTCTCTTCCCCTCTCTCCCACCGCCCCCACCCGCGCCTCCCGGTCCTCCGGTGTGCCCCTACCCCAAGCCGCCCTCCCCCGACCTCACCCCACCCCCCGCCCCCATGGCACCCCCCCGACGACTCCCCCCCCCCCCTGGCCCCTCTTTCTCTTCCCCTTTCTCTCTCTCTTCCTCCTTCTCTCTCTCCCCCCTTCTCTCTCTCTTCCCGGCCCTCGGCCCGCCCACCCTCGGCCCCCAGCGCCCCCCCATCCCACCCCCCCCCCCCCCATTCTCAACAAATTATATAATATCTTACTTTTCTTATATGGAGTTAAAACGTTGATCATCAAATATCTTTATTGCTTTCCGTATAATCAGGAAAAAAAAAAAAAGAAAAAAAATACGAACAGTAAATCGATATATAAACACGCAAGATATAAACATTACTTCAAAAAAATGATATATAAACACTTTTTCTGGCAACGGTGAAGTTCTTTTTCTAATTGATTCACTAATTTTTGTAAATTTAATCGGATTGTGTAGATATTGGAATCATTTTGCGGATGAAGTTTGTGTATACAGCCTTCTATTTAAAGGTTCTGATGGAGTTAATCTTTTAGAGGCTTTGACAGGATTTGGAATATGGGCGAAGAATGATATGGTTGGGACATTGTTTTGATGATTCCTGTTCTTATGCTCATCAAGTTCAATCTTGAGAAATCATCTATGTGGCTGATGTTTCATTGGCGCCTAGTAAAAGTGTCCGGTAAAACTTCAAATAACCGATATCTTACATTTACAATGCAGAGTAAATTGTTTTTCCATTCTGAACTTTTTTTTTAATCTAAAAAAAAATTACTTTTAACGTCATTTTGATATAACAGACGTCTAAAATGATTATTTTAATACTACTGCTTATAACGTCTTTAGTCTAGATACCACTTTTTTAACCGACATTAACACTCTTTGAAGTCAGATAAAAATTGACGTTAGAGGTGGCATTTTTACCATGACATTTTAAGTTAATCCAAAATTAACCCCATAAAGTAGTGTGAGAACGATAGGTCTTTCTGTCAGCTGTCGATTAAAAAAATGACATGAAATAGCACTTGTGTCATGCGTGGTCGGCACTTTGAGTAATAAATTAGGAGGGCATGATGGATTATAACATATATTTAGGAGAAAAACAAAACATAAACTAAGAACATACGTAAGCATCATATAAAAAAAATACAAGTTTTTGGTTATTCGTATACAAGTTTTTTTATTTTTACTAGAAGGATACTCGAGAACCAACTTGTTATAGATAATAACTGTTCATTACTAATTGATCTAATCTGTCGCTCTCACAACATTATGATTGATTTCATCAGTTTGTTGCCTAATTTTCCTGCTGAACAAGTAAATTTTCCTTCTTGGTTGAACTTGGATATAAAAGAAGAGTAATGATAATTGGCATCGCAAACATGATCAACTCCGTGCTAGCTCCTCATATGTGGCAGTGGCATTGATCTAAGGAGCAAATGTTTTCCTTTTTTAAATATTGACCCCATCTCTTAAAAAACAATGCAATTGTTTTCTTTCCAAAACCATTTGTAAACGTGGGCTTACTTTCTCTGGAATTATGCGGAGCTACAAGTTTGCGATGCCGATTAGTAATGCTCATAAAAGAAAAGCCTGAAATTTATTTATTTATTTATTTTTTTATCATATTAACAAGTATTACATTATGGAAGGATAATATTTCTGGTAACAGTTGAAGTCTAATTAAAATAATACACCTAGTAAACCCTAACAGAGGATGGGATTATATTTTGTTTATGTATCCATCTGTTTGATGTATTAATTATTATTATTATTATTATTATTAGTAAGGGAAACTAAGTCAGGAAAAAGAGTTGGCTAAAGCTTGTCTGATTAAACGGCATTTAAAAAAAATAAAATAAAAAGAAAAAAACTCTCCCTCTCAGACCTATTTAAGACGGACAATGGTAACATGACAGAATTAGTTCGTATATCCTCTTATTTGTGTTCCTATTTATGTCTCTTTAATAATAATATGACACGTGTATAATTAATATAATATTTTTATTAATTTGATAAAATATTGTAATTAAATATATATATTTAATTAATATGTCATGATATTATTGAGGGAACATGAAAAAGAAAGAAATAAGAGAACATAGGAGTTAGATCCTAAAATAACAAAGGTGCCATATCTCTCCTAACAAAAGCAGACATAAAGTCTAAGAATCCGATCATCACCACAAAAGGTGTCATAACAGCTGATTGATCATAACAGCTGATTGACATAACAACTGTTTTTTGTTTTTTGTTTGTTTTGTTTTGTTTTGTTTTTTGTTTTTGGTTTATAGCTAAATGACATTTTTTAATAAGGTTTTTAATAAATAACTTAAGTTTTTTAAAAATTAATTAAAATAATTTTTTTTAAATGATCGATCATTAATTGACCATATTGATGGTTAATCATTGATTAATCATTAGTTCATCATTGATTAATCATTAGTTCATCACTGATTGGCTATTGATAAATCACTGATTGACAACAGTCAATCACTGATTGATCATAATATAAAACTCATAAATTTTTGTAGTTAATTACTGATTGACCATAAATATTAATATCATCAATTTTTCAGTCGATCATTGATTAACTATGAGTAAATCACTGATTCACCATCAATTATGATATTGTTTTCGTTCGTTTGGGCGAAAACAATTCTTTTTTTGGGTCATTCAATTCATTTTTTTTGTTTTTCACCCAAATTTTTTTTTTCATTTTGGTCCCTTTTAAACAAGTTTTTCTTTTATTGGTCTTTCATTTCTTTCTTTCTTTCTTTTTTTTTTCATTTTCGGACTAAAATTTATCCAATTTTCAATTTAGCCCTTATAATGGTCTTTTTTTCATTTTAGTCCTTTTATCTTTTTGGTACTTTTTTAAAATTTTTATTATTTTTTGAAGTTTTTCGTTTACACTTTTGCTATTAATATGCTTTGTTTGTCTATCGTTTCTATATCTATAGCTATATATTGAAAGAAAAAAATTACAGTTGAAGCATCTTTTTTTTTTTTAATTTAGTCCTTTTTTTTGTATTGATCAATTTTTTTTTTCATTTTAGTCTTTTTTTATTTTTTTTATGTCTCTCTTTTTTTCTTTTCAGATTCTTGTTATTTTTTCTTTTTAAATTTTGTGGGTTTACTTTTTTAACTTATTTTAATTTTTTACTATGTACAAAAATTTTCTCGAATATGTCCAATATGCACGTAGCACCTAGAAAGTTGAAAAAAAGCTACTATAGTTGTCCAAAACGAAAACTGTTTTTTAGTCTTTCAGTTTTCTTTTTTTTTTTTTTTTTCTTTTGGCCAATTTTTTTTATTTTTTATTTTAGTCTTCTTTTGTTTTCTTTTTTTCGTTTGGCCCAATTTTTTATTTTTTATTTTAGACCTTTTATCTTTTTGATCTTTTTTCATGCGCCTTTTTTTTTTTTTTTCAGTTTTAGGAACTTTGTTGATTTCTTTAGTTTCTTGTGTCTATTTTGTATGTATATATTTTTTTCTATTTAGAGAAATTTTCTCAAATATATCCAATCATGTACATCGCACATGCCTTTAAACTAGTTTTATCATAAAGGGGAAAATTAAAATTTAGGATACAATTTCTTAAAAATTCAGGGGGGCATATGGCCCCCTCGTCCCCACCTACCTCCGCCTGCCCTGAAGAGGGCATGCCGGCATAATTCGTAATTCCTGTCTCCATCATTTATAAAAAAGCGTTGCCGTTTCTATCACAGTAAACTCTATTGGTGTATTCTACAGCAATTAATTACTTTGGAAAAATGAGAAGAGACGGCTTTTGCACGTTGCAGTAAGTCGTTGCATTGAGTCAATAGCAATCGTTTACCCTTTAGGGTGGGGAAAGACTATTCCTAGTTTTTAACTCTTAATATATTTCTAGAGTTTTTTTTTTTTTAATTAAAAAAATTATTTTTATTAATTTATTTATTTTTATATCAAGCTTGAATTGACAATTTCTTGTATGAAGTAAACGAGAAACCTTGGAGTCGAAGTGTTCGGTCCAATTATTTCAAGTAAATCAATGACCGGCTGATTGTGGCAATCAAAGGCTCTTCTGATTGTAAAATAGCCGAAGCCTCAAAATTCCATTTTTTGTTTATTTGTTTTCTATCGATTTTTTGTTTATAAAAAAAGTCAACTTTTGTTTATTTATTTTCTTTTTTCTTGAATCATCTCAATTTTTAATTGATAAAAAGTTGTCATCACCTTCAGGATTTAGCGATTAGTCTCTGTGTGATACTTTTGGGTTTTTATAGTATTGGAGTTGAGGATTTAATTGAATGTGTCGATCTGTACCTAATTAAAATATATAAGTTGACTTGTTTTTTTAATATATAAATGATTAGTCAACTTGTTATTGTGTTTTTTCATATAATTAAAAAAAATATATAGACACAAAGAGCCAAATAATATATTTGGAGACTTTAATTTAAAATTATAGCACAATTTCTAAAGACCAGTATAATAAACAACATATTTATTTTTATTATACACAAAAATAGCAAAACTACTCCTACAACTCCTCTCTTCTCTATCTTCTCTCTCTATAGCGATTCTCAATGTCGCCAGTGCCCATGCCATTATTGTCATAATAGCCTATTATTATTTATTGGTAAATATGTTATTCACTAATACAGAATAAAGATTCGACGACGGTTTTTAACCTTTGTCGTAACCATTACACGACGGTTTTCTAACCGTCGTGGAAGCCATAGTCGTCATATCTTTTAAGATACGACGACAGTTTTTTAACCGTCGTGTAATGGAGAAAATAGGCTAAACAGTAACAGTAATGAACATACCACGATGGTTTTTTTGAAAAAAACCGTCGTGGTAATTCAACCTACGACGACGGTTTACAGAAAACCGTCGTGGTAGCCCTCGGGTTACCATGACGGTTTACCAGAAACCGTCGTGGTATCCTGACGGGCTACCACGACGGTTTCAGCATGAAACCGTCGTGGTATCCCGTCGGGCTACCACGACGGTTTCAAACATAAACCGTCGTTGTTTCGGATACCAAGAAACAAAAAAACATTTCACGATAAATATAATCCGTAATCTGTAATCCATTATTAATATATTATAAAATTGATTTATATATATAGATTTCAGTCAATATTGAATAAACCGCATTATAAATGTAGCCCACTCTTGCCTAATCAAGCTCATGTCAGCATCGGTATAAAAATCCTTCATTTGAAGGGCAGCTAGTCCATCAACAGTGTTGGTTATTTCTCGCATGAATGCTAATACAAAATAATCGCACTCTACATAACCTTCCTGTAGTGGACATCGAACAGTATCAATCAATGTCTCCCAGTTCCGTCTTTGTCTTATTCTTCTTCCCACCAACGTCTTCCAATCATTAAGTACCATAACAATTTAACAATTACCGAAACAATTACAACAACAATTATTATATGCATAGCCTAAAAAATTATTAACATAAAAAAATACTTACGTCGTAATTAAGGCTTTAAAATCATTACCCGGTTCGTTTGCGAGAGGATTAAAATACAAGACCAAGTCATCCCACGGATCAATAACTGCCAAGATCCAATGTTGGTCGCTGTTATATGGCATGAGAAACAGCTTTCCCTTTGTAGCATTTCTTAAGATCCGTAGAATATAATCGGCCCTCTCTCGAATGTAGGCGGCGCGGTCTACATTTTGTTGAACTGGCGAGACAAGGACTGGAGAAATAAACTTAACTCGTTGATCCATACCTGATCTTGCACAACAATCCGCTAAGTATCTGTAAAATTTTTTAGCACATTTGTTACGCAAAACTGAGGTGCACATCGATAAATGTTTAAGGATAAATAATTGAATTGTTTAAGGATAAATGTATTACCTGATGCAAACCATTATACTGTTTGCACTGATTTCTTTAAATGTTATGAAATTGTAGACATCTTCAAACCTAATATATATGGGCATATCATCGCCAATGACGAATTGTTGTAGTGGGCACATTATTTGTGTACCGTCACGTATGGAATTTTATGTGTAATAAGCTAAAGGTCTCAAATCGATGGGGATTTCACTAAAGTCAAACGAATTCATTTCTTGTTGCGCCGGTTGTTGTACCTCCGGTTATGACTGTATTTTCTTCCGCCCTGCTCTCTTTTTTATTCGTTTGCTTCCCCCGGCTTCTCAGTCATGAGCATAACTGGGACCTTTACTTGCCTGGCTCAAACTTGATTGAACGACGACTAATCTTTTCGGCCAAGCAACAAACCCACCGACAGCTTCCTTAATACATGTGGCTTCGTGCGTCGGAATAGGTAGGAGTGCACCTTTTAATTTTGGGACTGTAATTGTCACCCGTACATTCTCGTCACCTAAAAGAATCCTATGGACTGTGTCCGTCGGAACACATTCCATGTATGCTCTGCCATTTGCAACAAGCACATCTCCTCCGTTAATTAAGTCATGAATAAATAGATGGCATTCCTTACTTGCATTCGGCATGGTCTTCGGATCCGACACCTGATCTGCTTTTTCATTCAGAGTGCAACTAGCCTTGAAACTGTTGTATTGATCAACAGTCGGTGCGGTCGGCTCCTCTGCCATAGTCTCTCGGTTGATACCGTGCTTCGCACAAAGTTCCTGAACGGTTCTTTCTAATGCGGCAAGCTGTCGTTTCATATCCAAGACTTCAGCATTATCCCTTGAACTTCCCACACTTCCGAAGAATTGCGCCTGCTTGACAAACTTAGATTGACCCCGAATCCGGCCCGAATGCTCGACATTGCCTAATGCCTTGGTCAATATGTCCTTTGTCCCCACAGATTCGAAACTTCCTTGTGTCTGTTGTTCACTAAAGTCATCCTGTAACAATTATAGAATATGATATAATCAAGTAAACGTATATGAGTATACGAGATTCATATATTTTAATTAGATTCGAAAACTTACTATTGAATCGACAATATTTTTGAATGCTTCATTCTTCAAAGATCCATCGGGTTTTATGCGCATTTGCAACCAATTTTCATGCCTCTCTGCCCATTTTCCCGTCTTTTCAAACTGCAATTTAATAATTACCCATTAGTAAACATGTAATAAGAAATTGGAAGTACAACATATCATTTTCATACGGTGTCTAAGTAATTTACTTACATGTGCTTGGTCACGTTTCCTATATCCGTCACGGCCCCCGGTTGATCCATATTTGCTCTTCTTCCTTATCTCACTTCCTTGTCCGGATAGTCTTTTGAATTCTGGGGTCCAATGATACTCAATGAATTTATCCCAATCATCCTGGCTGATTGTGGGGTAATTATGAACCACCTTTGGTGGTCGTTGCCACATATTTTCTTCCTCAATATGATCCCTTACAAAAGTTTGGTAAAGATCATATCTAAAATTTTTCGCTGATTCTGCACATGACTTTAAAGCTTGTTTTCTAAACGATTCATTGACAGTGAAAGAAGTCACTATTTCCATCCACACTCTTTCTTTCCTTTGGGCTAAATCAGCACTTCTAAAATCAGAAATCCAAATCGGTATGTGCTCGCGAGCAAGCACACCAATCCAACTCTGTAATACATCTCCTTCCTTTCCTATTGGTTGCCCTTTCGAGTCGAACGAAACTTCAAGTCACTCTCCCTTTGTCTTAACTTGGTGAACTCTTCTCATAAGAGTTACTCTTTGTCTACCATCCTCGTCGGGATTGAATCTAGGTGAAATCGTTCGTCGTGGTCTTCTAATTTCAGTTTGAGTTGAGTGTTCCACCTCGCTATCTTGCGACATTTTGAAATACAATTTAAAGCAACTCCGCAACGAAGCACGTTTACAAAACAAAAAATCAAAGTCATTAAAGAATTGTAAAATTATGGCACATACACACATATAAAATAACCGAGAGCATACATTAAATCATTGTAAAGCCGTGCAAGTAAAAATAGTTTTCTTTATAATTAATTACGGAATCGTCGTAACAACATAATCAAAGAAGCATTTTATCAACCATGTCATATGCTAATATAAGTCACAAAATCGTATCGTTTTCTGGAAAATTGTCGAATCCGTTAATCACTCAAACAATTTTAATAAGATCTATATCATGGCTACAATCAACAATCAACAAATGTGTAAGGGACAAATTGTGGACCGTAAATTTTGAAATCAACTATAATCAAATTCATCAGTTTTTCTCCAAAAATTTAGTAAACCGTCGCGTCACCCAACCATTATACAACAAACCAAAGCTAAGTCTCACTCAAAGATGCATTTGGTCGAACATGTTGCGTGCATAAAATTAACATGCATAAGCAAAATTTTTGGCAATTGTACATATCACCCAAAAATCACAACCAAAATCAACATTCACATAAAATAGCCCGTTTTCAATTTATCACATTCACTTTCATAAGACATATGGTCAACGAGAGGTCGAAAACTTACCGTATACTCGGGTTTTGGTGTTGGTGTTGGAAACCGTCAATCGGCGATTGCGACGAACCGAATAAGAGAGAGGAAGTGGCGACGGCCAGGAAAGAGAGAGATGATGTGGCGACTGCACTAAATGAGGGGAGCCACGCAAATATAGAGGGAGACAAGGAGGCGCGGGTGAGGACAAGAGAAAATGCCGATGGAGCCAAGAGAGACAATAGTGGAGGCAAGACAATGAAGATAGATAATGGATGGAGCATTATATCGAAACATTAGAGAGAGAAGTTGGAGGGAATGTGGGTAATTTTGTTATATATATAGGGAGTCAAATTTGGACAGTAAAAGCGCGCACGCTTTTGGGCAAATGTTTTAAAAATACAAAATTTGAAAATTTTTTGGCCTCGTGGAATCCGCCTAAAAATGACGACGGTTTATGGAAACCGTCGTCGTTTCCTTGTCGTTTCTAAGGAAATGACGACGGTTTCCCACGGAAACCATCGTCGTTTCCCATTGTTTTAGGCTGGGAAACGACGACAGTTTCCCTAGGAAACCGTTGTCGTTTCCAGTCGGTTCATGCTGGGAAACGACGACAGTTTCCCAGGCAAAACCGTCATCGTTTCTCTCTGGGAAACGACGACGGTTTTGCCTGGGAAACCATCGTCGTTTCCCGTTGTTTCAGCTGGGAAATGACGACGGTTTCCCTGGGAAACCGTCGTCGTTTCCAGTGGTTTCAAGAAGGGAAACGACGACGGTTTCACGGGCAAAACCGTCATCATTTCACAGAGAGAAATGACAACGGTTTTGCCTGGGAAACTGTCATCGTTTCCCGTAGTTTTAGCTGGGAAACGATGTCGTTTCCAAGGGATACCGTCGTCGTTTCCCGTTATTCTCGAAAACGATGACGGATTCCAAGGAAGCCGTCATCGTTTGTGGATAATTAATTTTAAATTCCATCTGTTAATATATCCACATGCCATCAAACCTGTGTGCTGTGCATAAAACAGCCCATCAATAACTCGTATTTAGATGTATTTATTGACACAAATTAAGGCATACAATTGACAAAGATTTTAATGTGCACATGCAATTAACATATAAGTTAATACATACAAGTTATAAATTTTATACACAATGAATACAAAATCACTGAAATTTTTTTTTTTTCGTCTTCTCAACACATGTCCACTCGACATCTAAACGAAGCAACTGTGAGGAATCATCATCCAAATCATCAATCTCCTATACCGGTGGCAAACCGTTTGTGAAAGATGGAATGTCGGTGCAATCTTCAACAGATGGAATGATGGATTCCAAGGAAACCGTTGTCATTTGTGGATAACTAATTTTAAATTCCATCTGTTAATATACCCACATGCCATCAAACCTGTGTGTTGTGCATAAAACAGCCCATCAATAACTCGTATTTAGATGTATTCATTGACACAAATTAAGGTATACAATTGACAAAGATTTTGATGTGCACATGCAATTAATATATAAGTTAATACGTACAAGTTATAAATTTTATACACAATGGATACAAAATCACTGAAATTTTTTTTCTTTTTTTTTTCGTCTTCTCAACACGTATCCACTCGACATCTAAACGAAGCAAGTGTGAGGAATCATCATCCAAATCATTAATCTCCTCTACCGGTGGCAAACCGTTTGTGAAAGATGGAATGTCGGTGCAATCTTCAACATCTTCTTGGCTAGCCTGAATTATTTTTGGCTTCATTGGCACAACTAAAGATAATTCTCAATTGTCGGGATCCGTTGTGTAAAAGACTTGTACCGCTTGCGATGTCATAATGAAAGGATCATTTTTGTATCCCAATCGCCTAAAGTTAACCACTGTCACGCCATCCTTATCAATCTTAACAAAATTATTATCAGCCCACTTGCATTTAAAGAGTGCTACTGCAAGCCACAATAATCGAGTTCCCAAATATCTTCAATGAACCCCAAAGTAGTTCATCGAACTGTATACCGGGCTCTTGTCTTTTGCGGATGAAATATGCATAGACTCGGCACGAAGGCTCACACCACTGTTTTGGACTGGATGCTTCTCATCTCTTTCGCGAGTGTAAAAGGTGTAGCCATTGACAAAGTACGATGTATATCTTGTGACTATCGATGATGGTCCTCTTGCTAGCTTCATTAAGTCTTTGGAAACGCTAGGCTTCATATGCAAATGTTGGCTTATCCACTCCCTGAATGCCCGATTGTGCTAATCTTGAATTCATTTCTCATATCTTGTTTTCCTTGGATTCATGACTCTTCATTCACAAAGCTTTCTCTTTTCCTGTCTGGATAATGTGTGCTTAGAGAGAGGTAAATATGTGCCGGTCGCTCTTTTATCATGTAGCAAATTTGGTCTAATATTCATCTCTTTAAGATCCAACCGTGCCTTCTCACGATCTTTAGTTTTGTTTGGGATGTCAAGCAACGTGCCGACTATCAATTCACAAACGTTTTTCTCAATATGCATAACATCTAGGCAATGACGAACGTAAAGTGACTTCCAATATGGAAGTTCGTAGAATATTGTCTTCTTCTTCCAAGGTCCATCGACAACTGGAGCCTCTCGTTTTCTCTTTCCTAAAACAACTTTCACATCTTTAACCATCTCAAATACAGTTTCACCAGACAAAATCCAAGGAGCAGATCTTTCTTCGATATGGCAATCAAAAGCCTTCTTTTGTTTGCGGTTTCGATGAGTTTTTGGCAAGAATCTCCTGTGACCATGATAAATGGTTTTCTTACCATTCTTCAACCGGATGGAAGATGTTTCCTTCATACAAACTAGACAACCTATAGAACTCTTCACAGGATAACCAGATAGGTTGCCAAGTGCAGGAAAGTCATTAATTGACCAAATCAACATTGCACGAAGATTGAACGTATCTTGACGGTGAGAATCTTTAACTTGTAAACCATCTTCCCACAAGCTTTTGAGGTCATCGATTAATGGTGCCAAGTACACATCAATGTCATTCCCTGGTTGTTGAGGGCCTGAGATCAACAATGTCAACATCAAGAACTTCCGCTTCATGCACAATTCTGGAGGGAGATTGTAGTTGACAAGTATGACTGGCCATGTACTATGCCGACTACTCAGGTTACTATGTGGGTTCATTCCATCCGTCGACAAACCGAGATGTAAATTTCTTGGTTCTGCACTAAAATCTGGATGATTGTCATCAAAGGTCTTCCATTGTGGTGCGTCGGCTGGATGTCTAAGTTTCCCATCGTCAACACTTTTATCATGGTGCCATGTCAAATTCTTAGCATGCTCGGCATTACGGAATAAACGACGCAAACGTGGAGCCGGTGGAATGTACCATAACACCTTAACCGGCACTCCTCTTCTACCATTCGATGGCATCTTGTCCTTCTTCCATCCTGATTTGCTACAAACCGGACATTCATCTGAATCTTCATATTCTTTCTGGTAAAGGACACAATCATTTGGACAAGCATATATCTTTTCGTATTCCATTCCCAAAGTACTCAATGTCTTCTTCGCCTCGTACATACTAGGTGGCACTTTGTTATCCTCCGGTAGAACATCTTTTAGAAATTCTAAAAGAATCGTGAAACTAGAATTCTTCCATCCTCCCGAAGCTTTCATATTCCATAATTTAACCAATACCCCTAATTTCGTATATTTTGTACACCCGACATACAAGGATGTTTCCGCATCATTAATCATTTCCTCAAATAACTCCGGGCGGTGCACAAAGTTTTCTTCCAAATCATTTACCATATTGAACATATTATCACCAACGTCTTCCTCAACTATAGGCTCTTTACCTTTAGTACTTGTCGATGTATATTTAATATCGAAAAAATCTTCGCCATATAAATACCATGTTTGGTAAGAACAAATAATCCCATAAGCGCGCAAATGCCCTCTAACATTATCAATGGAATGAGATCTATGATTACTACATATTTGACACGGACACGGAATCTTATCATCTTGTATGTGAGCTTTGGCAAATGACAAAAAATCTTCAACACTATCTTCATATGCTTTAGACAATCTATCAAACCACATCCATTTTCTATTCATGATTTGCAAATCCTAAATCAATAAAACAAAGCTTTCGAAGTCAAAGGGTGCGTAATTTAGAAAACTTGCATGTATTTCATTTAGTTAATTAAATTAAACACTGCTATACCGGCGCATTAATTAATTGAGCAATTAACAACAAAGCAAGTAAACATAAAAACTATGATTACCAGGCAAAAATAATAATTTGATCATGATAAGTTCGTAAATTAAAACAATAAGGGCGGCTTATTGCAGTAATGTACTAAAAAGTAATCCAAAAACATACAAAATTAATATAAAATAGAGGAAAACAACATAAAGCTAAGTTTGTGTAATCATGACTTACAAGAGAGCCTCAAATGATCGATGGAAGATGGTGGCGTCACAAAGTGGTGAACCGATCGACTGTTTTCGAAGTAATCTGGAATGATTTTAGTTAATTGCAGGTATTGTATTGACGAGCGAATATCAGAAGCATATATCACGGCTTGGGAGTATAAATCGCGAATTTTCCACGACAGTTTCAAAAAAAACGGTCGTCGAATCTGGATTCAACGACCGTTTTTTTTAAACCGTCGTGGAATCCACAGGGCTTCCATGACGGCTACCCCCTCTCTCTCTTCCCCTTTCTTTCTCTTCTCTTTTCTCTCTCTTCCCCTCTCTCTCTTCCCCTTTCTCTCTTTTCCCCTTTCTCCCGCCGCCCCCCATCCCCGCCCCCTGGTCCTCCGGTATGCCCCCTACCCCAGGCCCCCCTCCCCCGGCCTCCGCCAACCCCCTGCCCCCATGGCACCCCCCCCCCCCCCCGACGACCCCCCCCCCCCCCCCGGACCTATCTTTCTCTTCCCCTTTCTCTCTCTTTTCCTCTCTTCTCTCTCTCTCCCCCTTCTCTCTCTCTTCCGGGCCCTCGGCCCCCAGTGCCCCCCACCCCAACCCCCCCCCCCCCATTCTCAACAAATTATATAATATCTTGCTTTTCTTATAAGGAGTTAAAAGGTTGATCATCAAATATCTTTATTGCTTTTCCGTATAATCAGGAAAAAAAATACGAACAGTAAATCGATATATAAACACACAAGATATAAACATTACTTTAAAAAAATGATATATAAACACTTTTTCTGGCAACGGTGAAGTTCTTTTTCTAATTGATTCACTAATTTTTGTAAATTTAATCGGATTGTGTAGATATTGGAATCATTTTGCGCATGAAGTTTGTGCATACAGCCTTCTATTTAAAGGTTCTGATGGAGTTAATCTTTTAGAGGCTTTGACAGGATTTGGAATATGGGCGAAGAATGATATGGTTGGGACATTGTTTTGATGATTCCTGTTCTTATGCTCATCAAGTTCAATCTTGAGAAATCATCTATGTGGCTGATGTTTCATTGGCGCCTAGTAAAAGTGTCCGGCAAAACTTCAAATAACCGATATCTTAAATTTACAATGCAGAGTAAATTGTTTTTCCATTCTGAACTTTTTTTTTTTAATCTAAAAAAAATTACTTTTAACGTCATTTTGATATAACAGACGTCTAAAATGATTATTTTAATACTACTGCTTATAACGTCTTTAGTCTAGATACCACTTTTTTAACCGACATTAACACTCTTTGAAGTCGGATAAAAATTGACGTTAGAGGTTGCATTTTTACCATGACATTTTAAGTTAATCCAAAATTAACCCCATAAAATAGTGTGTGAACGATAGGTCTTTCTGTCAGCTGTTGATTAAAAAAATGACATGAAATAGCACTTGTGTCATGCGTGGTCGGCACTTTGAGTAATAAATTAGGAGGGCATGATGAATTATAACATATATTTAGGGGAAAAACAAAACATAAACTAAGAACATACGTAAGCATCATATAAATAAATGACATTTATTTATGATATTTTCAATCAGAGGTCCTTTCAACAAAACATATAAACATCCCAACCAAGTATAAAATGAGTAAAAACGCAATAATAATATAAAAAAAAACATAATATAGCGTATTATAAACATGAAAAGTTTGAAACTATATTTCCTGTACATTAACACACAAAATATTAGTTTTGTTTTTTTTATAAACAGTAAAATAATTAATAAAAAGATCATTATAAAAAAAAAAAAAAACAACTCTTCTAATAAAAAATAAAAAAAATAAAAAAAAAACAACCACCATTACTTGTTTATTTCGGTCTTCGTGAATAATCTGTACTTTACTTTGTAGGGGACTGGAGTTAAATGGAAGCACGTACACATGTGATACGTCCAATGTTAAGATATTGCATACCAGCAAAAAATAAATAAATAAATAAAAAGTTTTCGTCTGGTAAATTAGAAACATACACAACACTGGAAAACAGTTGAAATATAATAAAGCAAAAAAAAGTTGAATAACAGCGGTAAAAGACACAGAAGGACCAACAGTTAAATACCAAGTTGATTTCATTCGATCGACCTTAGAAATTAGATTTTAATTTGTTTATATACGGTGATTCTAGATATTAATTTCACTTTTATTTATTTATTTAAGAAATAACAATATTTAAGGTTTATAAGTTGCTTAACCTACTATAGTAAGTCATTAAAAAATGACACATCATCAAATGTAATTATGACATGTATTTATCTCTATAATTTTATTGGTAACCATCCATGATAATAAAAAATGAATAATCATTGAAAACTCTTCTGTATAATCATGATGAGTAAAAAAAAAATCTAGATTTTCAAGTATTTTAGTAAAAATTATTTAAGTTCAAGTACGTACATACGGTAGTAATTCATTATTTCTCCACCAAAATAATATATAAAAGTATATTAAATACATTATCCCGAAGTTGTTAAAAGAAAAAAAAAAAAAAAAAAAAAAGTTATACCCGCGATGTCTTCAACTCATGTATTGTTCTTATCTGTCGGGATATTGGCTTTAGCTAACTCCCACTCTGGTTTTGGAATAAACCTTTAGACTTCTGTAAACTTATAATAAGAGTTTAGCTTTTTAATCTAGAAAGTATAAACAATATTTATTTACCCAATAGTTGTAGAACTTTTGAAATATTTTAAAATAGCAACAACAAAATGATGACTGCATTAATCATAAGATGCTATTTACATTTGGTGACTACTAATTATTAATTTATGATCTACAGCACATATTTATAGAATAAAAAATTACTTTGATTTATTTTTTAAAATAAGACACGTAAAATGAATCGAAATAATTATTTTAACATTAAGTCAAGATATTTTATTACCTAATTTATGCTATGTAAATTAGTTGTTTACTTTTTAAAGATTTACAAACACGTAAATTTTAAATATAATATAAAAGATTTTAGACATGAAAGACTATTGATAAAAGGAAAAAACTCACATCATTCCTATTTTTCACAAAAATACTAAACAAACTTCTAGAGATGGAACTCTAAAAAAGATGTTAATCTTTTCATACTTGTAATATCAATTGTTGAGTTCTAACATATTCATCTCTAAAATGAAAACAAGATTCGATATACAATTTTCTGAGGATTTCTTGTTTTTGGTTATTCGTATACAAGTTTTTTTATTTTTACTAGAAGGATACTCGAGGACCAACTTATTATAGCTAATAACTGTTCATTACTAATTGATCTAATATGTCGCTCTCACAACATTATGATTGATTTCATCAGTTTGTTGCCTAATTTTCCTGCTGAACAAGTAAATTTTCCTTCTTGGTTGAACTTGGATATAAAAGAAGAGTAATGATAATTGGCATCGCAAACATGATCAACTCCGTGCTAGCTCCTCATATGTGGCAGTGGCATTGATCTAAGGAGCAAATGTTTTCCTTTTTTAAATATTGACCCCATCTCTTAAAAAACAATGCAATTGTTTTCTTTCCAAAACCATTTGTAAACGTGGGCTTACTTTCTCTGGAATTGTGCGGAGCTACAAGTTTGCGATGCCGATTAGTAATGCTCATAAAAGAAAAGCCTGAAATTTATTTATTTATTTATTTTTTTATCATATTAACAAGTATTACATTATGGACGGATAATATTTCTGGTAACAGTTGAAGTCTAATTAAAATAATACACCTAGTAAACCCTAACAGAGGATGGGATTATATTTTGTTTATGTATCCACCTGTTTGATAAATTAATTATTATTATTATTATTAAGGGAAACTAAGTAAGGAAAAAGAGCTGGCTAAAGCTTGTCTGATTAAACGGCATTTAAAAAAAAATAAAATAAAAAGAAAAAACTCTCCCTCTCAGACCTATTTAAGATGGACAATGATAACATGACAGAATTAGTTTGTATATCCTCTTATTTATGTCCCTATTTATGTCTCTCTAATAATAATATGACATATATATAATTAATATAATATTTTTATTGATTTGATAAGATATTGTAATTAAATATATATATTTAATTAATGTGTCATGATATTATTGAAGGGACATAAAAAAAAAAGAAATAAGAGGAGTTGGATCCTAAAATGACAAAGGTGCCGTATCTCTCCTAACGAAAGAAGACATAAAGTCTGAGAATCAGATCATCACCACAAAAGGTGTCATACAGCTGTTTTTTGTTTTTTGTTTGTTTTGTTTTGTTTTGTTTTTTGTTTTTGGTTTATAGCTAAATGACATTTTTTAATAAGGTTTTTAATAAATAACTTAAGTTTTTTAAAAATTAATTAAAATAATTTTTTTTAAATGATCGATCACTAATTGATCATATTGATGATTAATCATTGATTAACCATTAGTTCATCATTGATTAATCATCGATAAATCACTGATTGATTATAGTTAATCACTGATTGGCTATTGATAAATCACTGATTGATTATAATTTATAACTCACAAATTTTTGTAGTTAATTATTGATTGACCATAAATATTACTATCATCAATTTTCCAGTCGATCATTGATTAACTATGAGTAAATCACTGATTCACCATCAACTATGGTATTGTTTTCGTTCGTTTGGGTGAAAACAATATTTCTTTTTTTCGGTCATTCAATTCATTTTTTTTGTTTTTCATCCAAAATTTTTTTTTTCATTTTGGTCCCTTTTAAAGAAGTTTTTCTTTTATTGGTCTTTCATTTATTTCTTTCTTTTTTTTCATTTTCGGACTAAAATTTATCCAATTTTCATTTTAGCCCTTATATTGGTCTTTTTTTCATTTTAGTCCTTTTATCGTTTTGGTACTTTTTTAAAATTTTTATTATTTTTTGAAGTTTTTCGTTTACACTTTTGCTATTAATATGCTTTGTTTGTCTATCCTTTCTATATCTATAGCTACATATTGAAAGAAAAAAATTACAGTTGAAGCATCTTTTTTTTTTTAATTTAGTCCTTTTTTTGTATTGATCAATTTTTTTTTTTTCATTTTAGTCTTTTTTCATTTTTTTATGTCTCTCTTTTTTCTTTTCAGATTCTTGTTATTTTTTCTTTTTAAATTTTGTGGGTTTACTTTTTTAACTTATTTTAATTTTTTACTATGTACAAAAATTTTCTCGAATATGTCCAATATGCACGTAGCACCTAGAAAGTTGAAAAAAAGCTACTATAGTTGTCCAAAACGAAAACTGTTTTTTAGTCTTTCAGTTTTCTTTTTTTTTTTTTTTTTCTTTTGGCCAATTTTTTTTATTTTTTATTTTAGTCTTCTTTTGTTTTTTTTTTTTTTTTCGTTTGGCCCAATTTTTTATTTTTTATTTTAGACCTTTTATCTTTTTGATCTTTTTTCATGCGCCTTTTTTTTTTTTTTTTTTTTTTTCAGTTTTAGGAACTTTGTTGATTTCTTTAGTTTCTTGTGTCTATTTTGTATGTATATATTTTTTTCTATTTAGAAAAATTTTCTCAAATATATCCAATCATGTACATCGCACATGCCTTTAAACTAGTTTTATCATAAAGGGGAAAATTAAAATTTAGGATACAATTTCTTAAAAATTCAGGGGGCATATGGCCCCCTCGTCCCCACCTACCTCCGCCTGCCCTGAAGAGGGCATGCCGGCATAATTCGTAATTCCTGTCTCCATCATTTATAAAAAAGCGTTGCCGTTTCTATCACAGTAAACTCTATTGGTGTATTCTACAGCAATTAATTACTTTGGAAAAATGAGAAGAGACGGCTTTTGCACGTTGCAGTAAGTCGTTGCATTGAGCCAATAGCAATCGTTTACCCTTTAGGGTGGGGAAAGACTATTCCTAGTTTTTAACTCTTAATATATTTCTAGAGTTTTTTTTTTTTTAATTAAAAAAATTATTTTTATTAATTTATTTATTTTTATATCAAGCTTGAATTGACAATTTCTTGTATGAAGTAAACGAGAAACCTTGGAATCGAAGTGTTCGGTCCAATTATTAATATATAAATGATTAGTCAACTTGTTATTGTGTTTTTTCATATAATTAAAAAAATATAGACACAAAAGAGCCACATAATATATTTGGAGACTTTAATTTAAAATTATAGCACAATTTCTAAAGACCAGTATAATAAACAACATATTTATTTTTATTATACACAAAAATAGCAAAACTACTCCTACAACTCCTCTCTTCTCTATCTTCTCTCTCTATAGCGATTCTCAATGTCGCCAGTGCCCATGCCATTGTTGTCATAATAGCCTATTATTATTTATTTGTAAATATGTTATTTACAAGAAAATCTAAACTAGAAAATACAAGGATTTACCGCCGTAAAACTATGTTATAATTTATCATCTTTTAAATACCTATTATGATTTTCAAAAGTATTTATAAAACAAGCAAATAGCATATTAATGAACAAGCAAAAGTAAATCATATATTTTCCTAATAAATAAACTATTTACATTAATAAATAGTTTATTTACGTCGTATTCGCTTCATAAATTTATTATTTACATTCCTTAAAAAATATTATTTATTGTAGTTTCATGAATATGATTTTTAGTTTAAATTTCATAAATGTGCTTTTTATAAAATTCATAGATACAATGTTTATTTCTTTTTAACTTTTTTAAACACGCTATTTACCTCCTTTTTCAAAAAAAAAAAAAAACTTTATCCATTTGAAAGGAGGTGCGTCTAAACTTTGATTATATATATATATATATATATATATATATTTTTTTTTTTTTTCCATGCATACTCTTCACTTGGGTCTTCTAAATACTCAATTGTGAGCATTCGGGTTTCATAATTGACTTTTCAAAATTTCTCATTTCGATTTCGTTTAACTTAAAATAGTCGTATAAAGACATTATATATATGTTGAGTTCTTATGGCCGTTTGGGGTCATATTTGGAGACGGTGTTTTGGAGATTGAAGATAATTTGAGTTTTAAAAATGTACATTTGACGAAAATAAACTGTTTGGAAAAAAGAGTGAAAAAGTGCAAAAATCTAAAAGGTGATTGGAAAAATGAGCAATATGGATATTATTTCGTTCTACTTGAAATTTTATGTAATTTGGGAAAAAAAATCATTTCGACTTAAAATGATAAAATCATGGACTTTTAAAGTTTGAGTTTTTTTTTTAAAATATTTGAAAACGTAAAAGTGAAGGAAAATGACAAAAAAATTATTTGGAATGTTTCCAATGTACCCCAAATATTGATTAACAATTGCCAGCTTGTGAATTCATCACAGAGGTAATTTGTCTTATAAATCTTTAATTTTACATTTTTTTCCCCTCAAATTTTAACAAACCACCCTGTTGATGATAGTGTTAATTTTGAATAAAAATCGGCATTTGACTTGCATATGAATTATTTATTAAGGGAACGAATAATCATCTTTAATATTTTAAGTCAAATTAGTAAGGTTAGGATCATTAATTAAGTTATATTAAATTAGAGAAATTTGAATTAACTTTGTCATAAATGTAAATTCGAGTTAAAAAATCAAATTTAAAAAAATATACATGCTATTAATTAATGACCTAAGTACAAGTCACATGTCAATATTTAAAAAAAAAAAAAAAGAAATTAACACCGTTTTCAATGGGACTAATTTGCTATAAATTTGCAAATACAAGGTCTAAATTATCAAAATTAAAAGTTTGGAGGGAAATTACAAGTAGCTATAAGTACAGAGAGCAACGGTGGAAAGACAGCCTACACTTTTGGCCCACAAGTTATTATTCTCCTATTTAAGTATATATGTTCATGAGCATATCATATATCTGCACACAAACAAAGAAAAACGATGGCAATAAGATCTGATCAAGAAGTTGATTTGTTAACTAAGTTGTATGAAGCATCAATTGAAGGATCTTTGCTTACCTTCAACTCATTGATTCAAAAAGATCCATTAATCCTGAGTAAGATTTCACTAACCCCCTTCAATGAAACTCCTCTACACATAACAGCTGTACTTGGCCACCATGATTTCACTAGACAACTTCTTTTCCACAAGCCGAAACTTTCGTCCGAGTTGGATTCCCGCCAACGCTCACCTCTTCACCTGGCTTCAGCCGAGGGCCACACGGAGGTAGTCCGAGTACTGCTGGAAGAAAACGGTGACGAAAACATGTGCTTAGCCAAAGATCAAGACGGGAAGATTCCTCTCCATTACGCTGCCATGAGAGGTCGACTCGACGTGATTAAGCTGTTGATCGGCGCAAGAAAGGAGTCGGTTTTGGAAGTGATGCCTGATGGACAAACAGTGCTGCACTTGTGCGTTAGATACAACCACTTGGAGGCTCTCAAAGTGTTGGTCGAATCGGAAGTTGCATACGAGAACTGCCCGTTCCTCAACTCCAACGAGAGTGCTGATGGGAATACTATTTTGCATTTAGCTGTGATGCTAAAGCAAGTTGAGGTAAGTGTTAGCGAAACTTATTATTTCATCTTAGGGAAAATTCTTATTTTGTATTTAATTATCTTCATTTGGAATTTGTTTTTATTTATTTTAATTTGGGCATATTATTATTTTGTGTTTAATTATCATCTTTTGGAATATATTTTTATTTAATTTAGTTTAGAAAATTTATCTACAATAGTCTATAGTCTATAGGTGATTTATTAGCATTAGATAACTTATATCCGATTTTAATAAATTCTAAGTTGTATTTATATTGAAGCCCATCTATAATACTCCTTATTATATAGTGAATTGTATTCTTAGTTATTAGTTCATATAAATAGGCACATACACATTAAATATCTTTATGTCTATTCTTTGTTTTTGTTTTAATATTTTCTTATTTAATTTCTACAATGAATTTCTTTATATCCAATCAAAGGTCTATCTGATGGCACCTAATCTATATTTTTATTTTTATTTATGTAGTTTGTCACAAATGTTTTAAAAAATCTTAAGGGAAGAAAAACTATTGTTATTTCAATTTTTTTTTTGGTAAAACAATTTTAAGGGCCCGTATGGGGGACTTTTGGAGATGGAGTTTTGCTGTTGGGATTTTTAAAGTTGAAATGAATTTTAAAAATGTAGATTTGGGATACAATCTTTTAAAAAAACAAAAATTTGTTTAGGATTTTGTTTTTAGTGGAAGAATAATTGAAAAAACATGTTTTTTTTATAATGAAAACAGATGTTTTGAGATGTGTGCTTTGTTGATTTTCATATGTGAAAAAATTATGAAAAAAAAATTGTGAAAATAGTAAATTTTTGGAAAAAGACTTTGTGAAACCCCAAAAGTTCCTCAAATGTCCATTTACAAACGAGATGGTGAAAACTGCACCCAAGGGAGACTAAAGAAAAATACTTTGGAGTATCAATTATGTTAAATATCATAATTAATATAAGGTGGGTCCACCTCTATTAGTGTACAATGTTCAACTTCACTAAAGTTAGCTAGCAATGATGGAATCACAAATTCCAAGCGAAAATTTATAATTTTGCGTTAACCATGTAGACTGTGAAATACTTGCTATCAATACCTGGAGTAAAAACAGAAACAGATAATATTTTGAACCATAGAGGTCTCAAAGCCTTCGAGCTCCTAGAACACTTTCCAGGAACCGACTTCATCAGTGACATAATCCGACATACGTTTAAGGACCTCAGTTTCGAAAATTCGACTTCAGCAGCAATAACCCGATATCATAATGACGTTGCTCACAAGAAATCAACAACCAAATCATCAAAAGGGAAAGCCAGAAAGTGGCTCGGGTTCCTGAAATACAAAGGAGATTGGATGGAAGACAAGCGAGGCTCTATCATGATTGTGTCTACGGTGATCGCAACCATGACATACCAAACTGCCATCAACCCACCAGGCGGAATTTGGCAGGAAACCGTAGACGACGGAAAGAGCGACATTTATAATTGTAGCAAAGAAGATAAGTGCTTAGCTGGAACCTCAATTCTAGCGCGTTACGATTCGGGATTTTTGTACAACGCTTTCCAGGTTTGCAACGGCATTTCTTTCTTCGCGTCGCTCAGCATCATTCTTCTGCTGATCAGTGGCGTCCATATGAAGAACAAGCTCTTTATGTTCCTTCTAACTCTCACAATGTGCGTGCTGGTGACGGCACTTGCAGCTACCTTCTGGCTAGGCATGAGCATGGTGACACCCGACAACTCCTACCATTCGGTGAGCCAGATATTGAATGCGTCGATTTCGGCGTGGATGCTGTTGCTTGCTTTCGTCATTTTGTTCCATGCCGTACGATTTTCCAATTGGATTGTGAAGAAGCTATGGCGCAAGTATAAAGCAATCAAGAAGGGAGGGATGGGCCCCCGACTAACTTTTAATGTTATTTTTATTACCATTATTATTGTCATTATTATTATTATTATTATTAGTATTATTGCTTACATAGTGTTATATATTTACGCCATTTACGGTTAGTAAAATATTGCTACCTAAGAAGGACGTAAAATATTGCTAAATAATTTAGCTCTTTTTAAGATTAGATAAGCTCTTTAAATTCAAATTACTGTTTCAAGTAAAGTTTATTAGTGTGGTGTATGACTTTAGCAGGTAGCTAAAGATCAGAGTGAATCATGTATTCTTTTTTTCCTTATTCAAGCTGTTCTTTCCATGTAATAGGTATTTATAGAGTCATCTCTTTAATTCCTTTTTAAGATTGAAGATCCATCGTTTCTTGGACAATTGGAAATTATGAAATTCTATTTTACCCTTTGAAATGAAGTGAACCTACAGTTTTTCATTTTTCAGGAACAAAAAATCTCCCAGTGCAACCAAATTCACTTGTAAATTTGAATCACATCTTGATGAGGGGTAGCCGAGATCTCCAAGATGACCTGATTAATGAGAGACAATTTCGGCACCTGGGAATCTCGAACAAGTGATTTTAGATATTTGAATTTCAAATATTATTCAACAATATTAGATATTAATAGCCAAAATCTACTATTTTAAAGATTATCTCTATATTCAAATTCAAATATAAAGCACTTGTATTTTAAATATTAGTTAAAGCCTTATCTCTTAGAAACTATAAATACATGATGAATGGCTTTCAAAAGCTTAAGAACTCACATTTTATAGATTACATCACTTGTAACTCTGAAAAATGTAGTGAAACCCTAAGTGACGAGAAATGACGTAACTAGCTCATTAGTGGTGAAGCTCTATATATTTTTGCGTTCTTTATTTTCTTCATTCTTTTACTTTATTGTTTCATGTTGTCTTGCGGCCGTGATAGTACTCGGGGATCCCTATCACTGTGGGATTTGTCACTCCACCCACAAATTAAACCAAGCTTAAAGCCTAATCGCAATAATTACAAAATTCATGATCACCCAACTTACCTAAAAGAAAAAGGAGCCACAAAGCAACCTTTAACAAACCCACAACAATGTCTTTCGCAGCCCGCCCTGCCCGGACTACCAAAAATCGCACCATCCGTGTCAGCTTCCTCTCTTTCTCTCTCTCTCTCTCTTTCTGTCTTTAATAATTAAATGAGGATTAGCCAACACACAGGTTTCTAAGGAAAAATTGGGGTCTACTGGATTTTTCACAATGGAAAGAATTAGGATCATGGAGTCTCTCTCAGTCCTCAGGCGTGTCCTCCCCCACATTTCGAAACGTCAGGCCACAATATTCTGTACTTCACGGCAATTGTTTGCCTCCGATCCCCAACTTTGGCTACTATCAGGCTTGTAATGTCCAAGGTCACACTGTCAATTGGTGTCCCAGTTTTTGCCTAATGGCGACTCCGACTCAGGCTCCATGGCCCCCACGTGCTCACTATGCCGCCACCAACACTACCAACAACCACAGTTGGCTTATTAATAGTGGGGCATCGCAACCTCCAACTTGAGTAATCTTCCCATTCATACTCTATATGATGGCTCCGATGACAATGTGGTTGTATATAAATCTATACATTTTCTAATTCAACACTTAATTTTGACCTAAACATTTCGAAAATACCCTTTAAAACACTACAATTTAGATTATTCACCTTTGGTATCATGTGTTTTGCTTTTATTTTTGTTTTTGGATCTTAAGATAACCAAAATACTCTTAGTCTAAATTTCTTAAATTAGTTTCTAAGTTTAATTTTGAGGATATTTACGTTACATTTAAGATCAAAATAAGTGTTGATTGAGAAAAAAAAATTACAAATATATGTATTATATATATTACAATGGTATAAAAATAAAGAACTTCAAAATATACAGTATAATTCATACAGCTTGAGTCATTGGGCAGCCGGGCAACTCTTGGGCAAGATTGCTCGGGCAGCCAACTTGCTACAGTCGCAGCTTGGTCATCAAAGTTGCTGCAGTGAGCAGCAAAATATGAGCCATATCTAACATGACCCAGTCAATTTTTTCCTATAGACAAGACCCACGTTGCTACAGTATGGGTGGGTGTCCCCCCTCCCCACCCCCACCCCCACACACACACTGGTGTCGCCAAGCTCGGACCACCCCCCCCCCCAAAACACTGGTGTCGCCAAGCTCGGACCCCCCCTTCCCCCAAAATCCCCCCACACACCAGTGTTGTAGAGTTCGGAATCCCAAATATCCCCCACCACAACGCCACTACCAAAACCTCGAACTGGCCCCGCACCCCCAACCAAATCCAAAGCCCTCCACAATCCACCAATCTAAGAAATAAAGAGATAGAGAGAGAGAGATGAATTTTGGTTTTTTATGATTTTTTTTTAATTTTTGCTAAATTAATTATTGTTAGATTACTAAAATACCATTTTAATTTAGATCACATACATTGCTCGTGACTCATTCCGTTAGAAACTTAAGGGTTTTGGACGGAAAAGACTATAATGGCCAACATTTTAAGAGTTAAAGGTAATCTCGGCCAAAAATAAAAATAAAACAGGGACTAAACCGTCACATTTTAGAGAGTTCAATAACTATTTTGGCCAATTACTCAATAAATAAAATGTCAATTATAGTACTATTTACATTTGTATTTTGATCCATTTGACGTTGGTTAAATTAGATTAAGTTTACATAAGAAGAAAAGAAAAGTCATTTTAGAAAACAAAAAAGAAAAGTTGAGTATTTTTTTAGTTTGAGGGGGTCAAACCATGCTCAGGCTACCAAAATTCAGGCTTGTTTGATATTTACACTCAATTTAAATTAAATTGTACTTTTTTCATCATGTTTTTGTCTTTTCTGAAAAAGTTTTTATCTTTTCTGAAAAGGTTTTTGTTTTTTCTGAAAAAGTCAACAAAAATTACTATTCAAATTTAAAAATCTCAACTCAACTCAAACTCAACTCATTAACCAAACACCCCTCAGAAGAATAAAAGAAAAGAAAGGAAGAAAAAAATAAATAACAATTTTCATAAAATAACTAAAGTAAATAGTAGGTTTTTCAAATATTTAAAATAAATAACAGATTTACAACGTAAGTGATTTATTTATGTCAAATTTATTAAGTAAATGATTTATTTATGTCTAAGACAAAAATAAATCAATGAATCATTTACATAGTAATTTTTTAATTTATGTGATAAATATGTTGTTAATCCTATTATTTAATTTAATTATTTTTATAAAAATATTATTTACTATAATTTCTCAAGAATGGAAATCAATGCCCATCTGTTATCTTTTATTTATTTACTAATTATAAAAGAAAGAATCCTTGTTCTACACAGTATTTTTCGTCATTGCTCTCAAACTGCCATGTGATGATCTTGACATCGTCATGTGGTACGTAGCCCTGCTACTAACATGTGACAACTCATAAATTGCTGCATGGGTTTTTTTTTTTTTTTTTTTTTTTTTTTTTTTTGTATATTTTGCACATGCTTCGCGTATACTATACGAATTTGGACTGCTTATTTAAATAAATAATTAAATAAATCACTCATGATTATTTTAATAAATCACACACGGTCTCAGTAAGGTTAGGGGAAAACATCTACGGTTGTATGGAGATGGAAATGCAGGAAAACGAATTTGGACCGCTTGCTTTTTTAATGAACACAAAGAATGTTGTCGTACGTTTGCGTGACAAATGTTCAAAAGATTGCTTCCGTTACAATCGGAAGTGAAGAGCATGATGTGTCCTGAATAGAATATTGAGTAGACCTGCATGAACAATGTCCCTCTTAGTATATGCAATAATATCCCTAAAATACATGTAATGACATGTTTATTAATCGATAATTTAATTTGAAAATAGAAAATTAAAGTTAAAAAAAAAAGAGAGAGAGAAAATTATTATGATGTTTGTTAATATTTCCATTTATTTGGACAATAATTTTATGTTTGGTATAAAAATTAAAATAAAGAATATTTTGATAATGATAATTTTTTTAGAAATTGTGCTTGGTTTTGTTTTTAGAGAGATTGGTTAAGTATAAAAAAATTATAAATTTTTTTTGGGTATGTTTCTAAAACATGTGTTAAGTTACGGAAATGAGAAAATTACTTCCAATCATTTTTCATTATTTTCACAAAAAAAACATTATACTATTTTTTGTTTACGTTTTCATTTTCAAAATGTTTTCTAAAAAATGCTGTTTAGAAAATGTTTTTATTTTCACAGATCAAAAGACGTACAAAAACATTTTAAAAGACACTTGGAAACAGCACCAAACATCACCTTAGGTTTTTTCTTATATAAAAATTATTTTGACGTTTATTTTTATATTTGAGAATTAAAAGACATGGATCCCATTTAAAACAAGGAATTAAGTTCCTTAATTAAGGATAAATTATCTCTCACCCTCTTACCTATGAAATTAAATTTCTTCTACTAAAAAATATGAATAAACAAATAGCATATACCAAAACTATAGGTAAATACCATTTCAAGAACTATATATATAGGTAAATACAACTAGTATATACTAAAAATATAGGTAGAAAAAATTATAAGACAATAAAAATTCTTGTGAATAATAAAAATCATAATAATAAGACAATATAATAATAAAGAGAAAAAAATTATAACAAATTTAAAACAACACATTTAAATGATCTACCGCTTTTATCTTTTCTTTCGTAACTCTTCAAAAGAAGAAAAATTGAGAGAGAATGATCTGACCGAAACTGAATTTTTTTTTTTTGGTGAAATTAAACTGAAAAGAAATTATTTACTTGTAGAAATAAAGAGTTGTATTTTTTGGTTACCCTAATTTTTAAAAATTATGTTTTGTCCCCGAAAATTTCTAAAATTTTAAAAGTACCCCAATTATGTTTTTTTTTTTTTTTTTTTCTCTCTCTCTCTCTCTCTCTCTCATTTTTTGTCCGTTTTTCACTTCTTCTTTTCCCTTTCTTCTCTCTTCTCTCAATTTCGCAGCTGAAACTTTTGGAGCTAAAGGAGAACTTTTGAGGTTAAGGTTTTCTCTCTTTCAATGGCCTTAATCTGAAATTTCCCTATCCAATTCGTGTTTTCCTTTTTGATTTCAATGCTAACTGGGACGAACTCCCTTTTGTCAATCTGATAAAGGAAAAAAAAAAAATCCCTAAAATCCCGAAATTCTCAGTTCTTAGAAATGGGCCTAACGAGTTTTTCCTTGATGATTTTCTTCTTAGTTCTGAACACTGATAGCTGAGGCCTAATTGATAGGATTTATTTATTTTTATTAAAACCTAGTTAATATGATTAGTTTCAAAATTTTGAAAGTTTTTGGATGGATAATTTGTCGATGTTATTTTCATACAATTCTTTTTGCTAATAATGGCCTCTGCAGGAATTCAATTGCATTGGGGAATTTGTGTGTCTGGACTTGGATTTTTATTGCGATAAGACTCAAATCTCTTTTATCTGTAATATAAAAATATGGTGAGCTTTGGATTAATCTTTACCCAAATTTTCCTTGCCAGTAGTATTTATTTTATTTTATTATTATTTTTTTTTCACATTTGATGATGATGTGAAACCTTTTTGGATTGATAGACATTAGGTGTAGAAATCGTTCAAACTCAATGCTTTTGAAAACAAATTTTTTACTAGGCGTTAAGTTTCTGGGTGATGGGAGTGAAATTTAGTCCATTCTTTGAGTAAAATTAGGTCAGGCCATTTCCATTTCATTAGTTCGCCCCTAGATTTATGCTATTGCGGAATGGGATTGGGCACATGGTGGTACCAAATACCAATAAACCCCCTATTGACTAGCAAAAAAATTTACCTAAAAAATAGTCATGGTGGTAATTTGCAAGCGTAGGTTGTCTGCGTATGGCTTTTCTGTTGGGAACACGATGTTAAAATATAAAATTAACCCAGCTAGGGCAGGGCATGGGGCATGCAGAAGACAAAAAAGGTTGAATTTATTTTGTTTTCCCTATTCATGTTTAGAGGTATAATTGAACCTACTTTTTAGATTTTTTTTTTTTTTTTGGGGGACCCTATTAACCCAAGTCCTAATGCCAGAGCTACAGGTCCAGTCTGAGGGTAGTCAAAACGGATAAAAGAAAGGATTAAGACTATGTTCCCAAAGGGCTTTTGAGGCCGTTAGAAGCCCTCAATTTGATAGGGGAAGCCTTGGTAAATGGTCTCCAATGATAACTCAAAGATGGTTTCAATGACAGGTTTATCACTCGAGTTTTGTGGATGAGGAAGGAGTTACTAAAGCTTGTGGGTGCCCTTTACTGCCTTTGAAAAGCCACATAAAGGGCCCTGCTCCAGTTCGAGATCAAGGTTTTATTTCAGTACTTAGAACCTTTGTTAAGCGTCTGATAGAAATAATTCTTCACGATCTCTTATGATTTTGGGTATCGGTAACTTTTTGCAGATCAAACTGACATTGTTGATGAGGCAATTACGTTCTTTCGTGCCAATGTCTTCTTTAGAAACTTTGACATTAAGAGTTCGGCCGATAAGCTCCTTATCTACCTGACATTCTATATTAATGTGGCTTTGAAGAGGCTTGAAGGTTGCAGAACTTTGGCTGAAGGAACAAAGGCGATCATTAACTTGGGCCTTGAAAATGTTCCTGTGCCCGGGGAGTCTGGTTTTCCTTTTCCAGGCCTTTTCCCACTTCCTCAATCCCAGAAGGAAGCAGGTGAAGCTCTTTCTTACGTTGTGTCTGCCGTTAGTTTGTCTACTATTTACTGGATACCTTTCGGTGTTGATGGCGTGATACATAGCATGGCTTTTACACTCTCTTACAGCAATCTAATTTTTTATTTGAATGAAGCTTTTCGTTTATTATTTACAAAATAATAACATAGAATTTCAACCTGATTTGATTATCCATTAACATTTGTTGTGAGCTCTTTGTTTCATTCCTCTTCTCTTTTGAAAGCTGTTATAATTCCTAAATTGTTTTGAAATGCGTAATTATATATCAGGTATTTGCAACATCTGCCTATTGAACTTTCCACAATTGTCAAGTTACCCCTAAACTTTTAGTTTTAACAAATTACCTTGTGAATTTAACAATGTGTTGCACAGTTCCCCCAAATCAATGAGGGATGTTAAAATTTGGATAGAAACGCCTTCGTACACGTTAAGCGACCTCGTTTGGAGGAGGGCACTGAAATCAGATGACGATCAAAACATGTCATGTCATGTGCACGAGGGCGTTTTCTTCCAAATTTAAACATCATTCATAAATTTGGGAGCACTTCGCAACGTTATATTCATAGGGTAATTTACTGCAATGGAAAGTTTAGTAGGTAACTTGCCAAGGTGGTCAATGTTTGGCCGTGTGCAAAAGCACCAAAAGCCTGTGTTCATTTCTTGGCACACTTCCATGGTCATGACTTTGCAGCATTCTGCATGATATCCGTTCGATGAATGAATCTTGCCATGTTCTTACTTCTTAACTGGTGTGTTAGACTCTTGATTCTGCATAGGAGAGCATGCCTTTTGAAGGGAAACCTTCGAGAAAAAGTTCGTATTGATCGATGATTTTGATATAGTGATGACCACGGAACAGGGGAAAAAAGGGTGATGACCCTAGGTGATCTAGCAGCTCCATGGTCGTTCCATATTTATTGTTAATCTGATTTCCGCTTTCTTGTATGGTCTAATATTGCTAGCTGCAGAGAGCTGTATGTTTATTATTTGACAGACTTTTCATGCATTTGAATGCAGAACTACTGAGGAATTATCTGAAGCAGACAAGGGAGGAAACCAGTGGTAGATTATTGAGTGTTGCTTATAGACCCAATGGAACTCCAAATAAGTGGTGGTTGGCATTTGCCAAAAGGAAATTTATGAACATTATTGTACCTTAAACTATTTTTTCTTCTAAATAAAATTTCTCTCTCTGGTTTTTTTTTTTCCTCAAGGGCTGAAATGGAACCCTTGGTATGGACTTCAGAAGGGAATGAAACTTTGCTACTAAAGATTGTACATCAGAGTTTCTGCATCTTACATTTTAGCTACATGTCAAAACTACAAAAGTATTCCTATTTTCCAGTCATAAGATTAACAATAAAGCTCATGCTTGCATGAATTGTGCGTTCTTCTCTTTTTATTTTACCTAAAAACTGATAGTCACTTAAAGAGTCTCATATCAATGGGGAGTGAGTACTTTAATTGGTTTATAAGTGCTCACAACTTATCTTTCAGTTAATAATTGTCTGAAAGTGATATCTTAATGAAGTTCAATTAGTGTCCTTCTCCTGAAGACCACGGGTCTTATCTACCTATGGGATTTTGTGTATTCTTATCTTTGTGTTTTACCAAAAATTAAAAAATAAAAAACTCATGTTTGCATTATTAAATTGAGTAATTTAAGCTCATAAACAATTTTATTGAGTGTCCAGTATTGACACAAAATCTCCTTTACTTCCATCTTTGCGGGTAAAACGTGGTCAAATGGGACAGGATGGGGACTTTAGCCAATATTTTGTTTGATTGATGAACATCTGATGAGGGCATAAAAAATATAAACCAATTCTAAGTTCTGACAAAAGATTTTTAAGGAGTAGTTTCATTTAGCAGGAAAAAAAAAAGGAAAAAAAAAAAAGAAGAGGGGGGTGGGGAATAAGCAAAGAACATTTTTACAGTAACTGACTGAAGTAAATAATCGACTTCAAAAATATTTAAATTAAATAATAAAACATTTAGGTAAATGGTCTATCTTCTTTACTTCATTTAGTTGTGTGAGAATGTTATTTAGTACAATTTTCAGTGTTTTTTTTAATATAAAATGCAAGTATTAGTCATGAATAACAAATTTACCAAATAAATGAAATATAAAACTTTATTATTTATTTCAATCATTTTAGCCTTCGTCTGCTGCGAAGATTTAGATCTAAAATTACAATTCAATTTTTATCGTTTTTTCTCAATTTTATTATTTACAGTTTTTTAACTCAAACTTTAAAAGTCCATAGCTTTGTTTATACAAGTCCAAATGAGATAATTTTTTTTAATACATAGAATTTCGAAACGAACGAAATAAGTTTTATATTTTAAATTGTTACAATTTTAACTTTAGCAAATCAAATACTTTACCAAATATACAATTCAATTCAAATCTAAATTTTACAATTCAAACCTTAACTCCAAACATATGCTTAAAAAAAAAAAAAATTCACGACAATTTCTCTTGAATACAAAACATGATACCCAAAGCCCAATGACCAAAATCAACGTTCCCCAAACCAACTCAACCACAGCAGATGGTGACGTTACTCTGCTGCCACGACATAGTCATTGGTCTGGTTAGTGGTTCTGTTACCTTCTTGAGACATGCAATTGGGTTTTATGCCTGAATTGGTATTAATATCATCAGCCTTTTTGTTGTTGTTTTTGTTTTTGTTTTTTTTAAATATCACCAGACTTGGGATGCCCCATTCATTAATTTTATATAGCAATCATATTTATCCTCAATCTGACATTCATAAGAAAGGGAATCCATATCCATATTTAGGATAAACAAGTATCCATATTATTATTATTTTTGTAATTATAATTATAATTACAATTATTATTATTATTATTATCATTATTATTATTTTGGCATGTATTACATATCTCAATTTTTCTAGTGGATAATTTAAAATAATCTGTTATCTATTATATATCTATTACTTGCTAATGGTAAAAGAATTAATGGCTCTTCAATAGAGACTATCACGTGACTCCCGTCATTATCGTATATTATTCTAGTCATTGTCACCTAACTTTTTTTTGTTTTGTTTTTACTTGTCTATTCCGCATGTTTTTCGCTCGTACTATACTACTAATAATAATTATAGTAATAATTTAATTTGATGAATTTCTTTTTAGCTAAAAGCTTATAACTTTCCAGCTTGTCTCACTTCCGGTGCCGGAAGGAAACGGTACCTACGTGGGGTACTTTTTGTGTCAAGAAATGAACACTTGGGAGGAAGGAAAATGGGTCTGGAATATGTAGGTTGGAAGTCAAAATATACAGGCTGGAAATAAGAATTGGATAATATATTTTAATTGAAAGAAGGGCTGATTGGTAATTGTATATAGGATTTTAGGTGTGGTTAAAATAATTAAATAAAAAATTAGAGGTGAATATCTGTTTATGAAGGAACATATGAATCGTGGAGGGAAAAGTAATGTAAAATTACTATAGATACAATGTAAAATGCAGCAAAGTTGTCATTGGCATCGAAAAATTCCAAGTATGGGTAGAAGATTTTGATTTTGAAGGTGTAAAATTATGGAAAAGTAAGTGTAACTTGTAAAAAAGCATTTCGTAGCCTGTGCTGAGGAAGAAGAAGAAGAAGGCCAAAATAAATAAAATAATAATAATAATAATAATAATAATAATAATAATAATAATAATAAAGCAAAGAAACAAGCTACATGACATGAGGGAAATATTTCTTGGATAAACTAACAGGAGAGCAGCAAAAGCCACACATAAAGAAAATAACCGAATGGCTGATTTTGTGCCCAATGAATGACATGTCCGTCCTCCTCGTCCACTTGAAGGAGCAGGATACGAGGAAATCTACCTAGAAACAAACAACCTTAAACCTGATGTTCTCCGTTTCCCAAGCACCATCTCCTGTCAAAAGCCCTTAAAAACCCAATCACTTGACCACAATTCTTCCTCGCCACAATCCCCAGGGCAGAACAAGGGCATCAACAGGAGTGTCAAAATTAATTTAGCCCCATCTCCGAGAGGGGGATCCCAAGACCGAATCAACGGTCCATTTGATAAATGAGTTTGAGTTGAAAATTTTAAGTTTGATTTGAAAATTTTTGTTGACTTTTCAAAAAAGACAAAAACTTTTTCAGAAAAAGACAAAAACGTTTTATAAAAAAATAAAAACTGATATGAAAATTTTGAGAGACTGTTACATATTCTTATTAGTCATATTTGAAATTGGGGTGGTCATCTTCCCTTTTTTTCCTCTTTGAATTTTCATTTTGTTATTGTTTCTTTACTCTGCACCCTATCTACAGCCATTGTCAGTTTTTTCCCTACCCTTGCTCAAATCTGACCATCTATTTCTCATCCAACAGCGAGCAATGAAGAGCCGAACAAATCCGGCTAAAAGTGCCTACCGGATGTAAGACGCATCCAATAACTTTCTTTGTAATTATTGTACTCGTTTTTTCCATTCCATCTTTTAGTAGATAAAATTTGGATTGCATTCCATGATACATTATTAATAATTAGCACATAAATTTTATATCATGAAGCGGAATAAAATCATAGAGAAAACAAATATGCAAACTTTTAAATAAGCTCGCCTCTATATGAGACAATGTTTTGTTTAATTGGCTATAGCAATTTACTATAATGATCAATAAATTTATAAAAACAAAAAAGAAAAAAGAAAAAATCGTATACCCTCAAAGCTCTTAGCGTGTGTATTTATTTATTTATTTATTACCTCTCTCATAATGATCTCTAATGACAGTCACTATTTACATAGAAAAACTATGACAACCTAAGTCACAAGATCGATCCACGTACTGTCTATGTGTACGGTATTTTTGCGTTGAGTATTAATTAGTTTTTACAACTTAACAAACATCTTGTGATTTTATAGGTTGTAACTTGATAACTAATTGTTCTAAGTATCTCTTAAGTCTTGACTAAAGTCTCCATTCTCCAAATTTGTTTGTTTAAAAATTGAATATTTAGCACCGTTATCCTTAAATTTGTCATCCTTTGATAATTTGTCTCAAAATTTTTAATTTTATCAATTTATCCTCTAAACTTTTTATATTATTGTAATTTATATGTCTCATGTGAAGAAACTTTTTAAATCTAATACAAATTTTAACGCAAATATTTGAATTTTAAAATTTCACTTTAACGAAAATAAAATAGAGCAAATTTGTAACAATTTAAATCATTCAAAGAGTAATTTGGTAAAATTAGAAATACAATGGGTCAATTGACAAAGACTAGTAAGTTTGAGGACATCAATGTTAAATAATCCTAGAAATTTAACAAATCTTCATCGTCTGTCTTCTAAGTTCAAACTTTAGAATATTGACATTCACACACTCCCCCAAAAAAAAAAAAAAAGAATATTGGCATTTCTAGATCCAAAAGCTCAACTTTGGCAAGGGGTCTCACACAGCAACTAATTTTTTTTTTTTTTTTTAGAACTAAACAGAAATGGATAAATAAAAGTGACCAATGACATATCATTTTATGACAAATTTGAAGTCAGAGGAATTAACCAATTTTTTGAAAGTGGGTTTCACCAATTTGTTTAGCCTTTTTCTTTTATTATTCTTTAGTTTTTTTTTTTGGTGAATTGTTATTATTTAGTTTTCACCTTCGACGTTTAAGCTTATGCGCAAACACTTTTATTTTTTATTTTTTAAGTTAACATCACAGCTCTTCATGAAATGGAAAAATAAGTTTATCATGTTTTTGAAAAATAGTACAACATTCATTCCAGTAATTAGTCAATAAAATACCTATTATATTTAAATATAATAACAACTATTAAAATAATTCATCCAATCGAGTATAAATTTTTAAAAGAATTTTCAAAAGATATACATTCTTCATCTAGAAGTTGATTTCTATTCCTTTCTTTATTTTATTCAATGATACTAGTTATATGACACACATTTTACGCATACAAAATAGATAAATAAAGTGAAAATAAATTACATGATCATCACGTGATTATTAAGTAAGTAAAGCATAATAAAAAAAGCCAATGATCCTTTTAAATATAGGTAAGAGATCTCTTTTTGCTTTCTTTCTTTCTTTCTTTCTTTCTTTCTTTTTTTTTTTTTTTTTTTTTAATTTGTTGGTCTACTAAGTTAATATCTGATATGAAGAAGTGGAATTTCAGGATGAGATGAGACCCTGAGACATTAATGCATGGATTAATTGAATAGAAAAAAATTCTCTATATATTTTTAATTTTTCATTTTAAAGAAAATAAAAAAGAAAAAAGCAAAAAGAAAACTCTCTCATCTCAACCGTCCATCCATCACATCATCACAAGGTGGGCCATCCAATAAGCCAATCCAGCGGTCCAAAGTTAAATTTCTATATTTTTTATTCACTTTTCGTCCTTTCAATCTTCCCAAATGAAAGAAAAAGTAGAAAAGCAAGTGAAGGTGGTAGGCTGGTAGCTGCTCGAGACTGAGAAAACTAATGAAATTATTTTTCCGATAAAAGAAAAAGGAAAATATTTTACATGCTCTCTATTTTATTCGGATGAGAAAACCATATAAATACAGTAAATTATTTATTTAAAATGTTCTTTTGTATCCAAACAAATTTCTTTATTTATTTAATTTTTAAATTTTAATAATAAATTTTAGCATAAAAAAGCTTTTGAGTCTGAAACACAGAGAGAGAGAGAGAGAGAGAGGAGAGGTACTTCGATTACTAACCAGCTAATAAGTGATAACATTCCTCATCACCGTCAATGGTCTCTCTCCCATTGATCGAATCTCAGCCGTTGATCGAATTCTGATTCATGAAGCTTATGTTATTCATCAGACCTAGGGTTTCTATCCACGATCTCTGGTTCGCCTCTGTCGCCGCCGCCGCCGCCATAGTCTTCGTCCTCGTTAGCCATGTCGTCGGCGGCGAAGATCGGCCATCACCGGATCAACGGCCAGATTTTGCCGCAGCCATGTCCCCACCTGGCCGAGTTCCGGTCGAGGAACGGCGCCAAGCCGTTCCGAGCCTTGCAGGAGTGCCTCCGAGTCAAGCCGCCAGGAGGCCGCGCCGCGATCCGGAGGGATCCCCACGAGGTGCCGAGCTGCGCCTCTTGCGGCGACGCGGCGCGGCCGAGGCTCTACGCTTGCGTGGCGTGCGCCGCAGTGTCATGCCACACGCCGCCTGGACCCTCCCACGCGGCGGCCCACGCCGATTCGATGCCGGGGCATGAGATCGCCGTCGACGTTGATCGCGCGGAGCTCTTCTGCTGCGCGTGCAGGGATCAGATTTACGACCGCGACTTCGACGCCGCGGTGGTCTTGGCTCAGACGTCGGCGTCGAAGCTCGGGCCGAACTCGTCTTCGTCGTCGCCGTCGTCGCCGTCGGCGATCAGGTTTCAGCATCCAGAGAATCTGCGAAAGCGCCGCCGCGTCGATTACCGTCCTTGGGCGCCCGATCTGAAGGAGGGAACTCTGGTCTTGAACAGCTCGGTTCCTCTCGAAAGCTCCGAGTTGAGTTCAGATTTGCCGCGAGGATTGCGCGGGCTCAACAATTTGGGGAACACCTGCTTCATGAACTCGGTTCTGCAAGCCCTACTTCACACTCCGCCATTAAGGAACTATTTCCTCAGCGACCGCCATAACCGCTACTTTTGCCAGGAGAAGAACGGCGTTTCCAATACGAATCGGCGGAACGGTGCTAACTCCGACGCAAATGGAAAGATTCGAAATTGTTTGGCCTGCGACATGGACGACATCTACTCGGCAGTCTTCTCCGGGGAACGGACGCCGTACAGCCCCGCGAAGTTTCTCTTCAGGTTTGTCTTCGATTCAGATGTGGAGATACGCCGATGCATATTAGCGTTGCGTTTTGATCATCTTTTTGCGCAGTTGGTGGCAGCACGCGGCCAATCTGGCGAGCTACGAGCAGCAAGATGCACACGAATTTTTCATTTCCATGCTTGATGGGATTCACGAAAAGGTCGACAAGGATTGCCGGAAACCACAAAATCCAGGTCAATTTCCTTCCTTTTCCTTAGCTCCTCTGTTTTCATTATAACTTACCCCAAAAAAGCCCAAAAAAAAAAAAAAAATAATAATAAAGGTTTGAGTATATAAACTTGAGTTTATTTTGTACCTGTCAGACCATTCTTTAGTGTTTTTTTTCCCTGTTTAAAAATATGAATTTTGGTCTGTTTAATTTATATATAGCCAAAAAAATAACGAAAATAGAATATTCTTATTGAAGTTTGAGAGGAGAAAAGGGAAAAGGGGGAGAGAAAAACTTATTTTGATAGGAACTTTCTTGTTATGGGTCCGAAATCTTTGCTTTTTTCAATTTTCTTTAATATATATTTTTTGGAGGACAAATCTTGATTGGTTGGTAGAAGTAGAATTTCTATATTTTTTTTGTTGAAGATGTTTAGTGACCATGAAACTAGGAAGCTATGCTGGTTGAATTAATTGGATTTTTGGTCTTGGCCGTTTTGTGTTAGATGTTGAATGTCGGGTTATCTGGAGCGGACTTTTAGATATCAATGAGTCTTTTATAATGTAAAAAAGTGATCCTATTTTAACATTTGTACCAACTTGGTCATCTAACTTGTTCGAGCAATTGTTGGTATTACACCAACTTTCCTTCTTTGTGAGCTTAAGATCTGATCCATTATTGGTTGTGTCTTGGTGTCCTGGTAACGGAGAGATGAGGGCATTGATACTGCCAATCATCTATCTAGATTTCCTTAATGAGCACAGCTTGTGTCCCCATGTTTGAATTTGTGGTTTCTTTTTAGTGAAGTGATTTAAGTACCAAGATTAAGAAGTAATTGTCATATTCAAATGCAGGGCGTGGGTCTAGGTGTGTTGCTTGTTGCCTTAGGAGTTGACAAAGTGCTCACACATTTAGGGATAAATCTCAACCTCAATCTGGTGGCTTGATGGTGTTATCTGCTTCATTCTTGTAAGTCGAATTCTCCTTAGCCCGACTTGTAAGTCAAATTTTCCTTAGCCCACTTTGTTTGATCATAGGATTTCCAGCGTTATATACTTCACCCGGTTGGTCCAAGAACAGTTAAAGGAGGATGGTTTAGGTTCACAACTGGCATAGACTTTCTTGTAAATCATTTTGGGACTTTGCTTTTTGCCGCAAACCAAGTTGCCATTTTATTAGATACCAAGCATTCACTGAAGTCTAGCATCATAGTCTTTTGGTTACTGGGGGATGGAATTAGGCAGTGGATCATGTGCTAAAGTTCTGTGGATATAGATGGTGTGTTCTTGTTCGTTTATTGTAGTGGTTTGTGACTATGGAAAATCATTTGAATGTTTATATTAGTCCAGCATTAGAGAACCATAGTCGTAATTATTATTTATTTGTTGATTCTATGGAAAAAATAGAATATTCACAAGTATTAAATTTGATGTTTTAGTAACAGCTAGTTTTTCTTGTAGTGCAGGCAATGGAGACTGCTGTATTGCTCATAGAGTATTTTCCGGCATCTTGCGTTCTGATGTGATGTGCATGGCCTGTGGTTTCACATCTACGACATATGACCCGTGCATTGACATCTCACTGGATTTGGAGCCAAATCAGGGGGGTTATGCAAAGATGGCATCGACAAAGTCCAGTCATCCTTGCAATGTTGAAGCAGATTGCCTGAGTTCAAGGCAAAATTGTGGAACATCTACCCTAACGGGTTGCTTGGACCGTTTTACAAGACCCGAGAGATTGGGCTCCGACCAAAAATTCTTCTGCCAACAGTGTCAGGTGAGGCAGGAATCACTAAAACAGATGTCTATCAGAAAGCTTCCGCTAGTTTCTTGTTTCCATATCAAAAGATTCGAGCATTCTTCTGTCCGGAAAATGTCAAGAAAGGTTGATAGATACTTGCAGTTCCCGATTTCATTGGACATGGCACCTTATCTTTCTTCTTCTATCTTGAGGAGCCGCTTTGGGAACAGGATTTTCCCTTTTGACGGGGTTGAGCTTGACGCTTCAAATGACTTATCATCTGAGTTCGAGCTATTTGCTGTTGTCACTCACACAGGTAAGCTAGATGCTGGCCATTACGTGACATACTTGCGATTATGTAACCAGTGGTACAAGTGTGATGATGCTTGGATCACTCAAGTCAATGAGAACATCGTGCGAGCGGCTCAAGGATACATGATGTTCTATGTACAGAAGATGCTATACTACAAAGCAAGCGAGAAACAGGTTGCTGGATGAAATGCCGGTGATAAAATAAGATTTCATATTATACTAATTCGGAAATGGCTATTGAAAGTGATGGCTTGGTCGGTACGTAAATCGCACATGAGTGAATATACCATCGCCAGTTTTGTTGACATTGAAGAAAAATGTCATTGAGTTGCCTAGTGCCATGGTCAAAGACTAAGCAACTCCCTTTTGCTCACAGAGGATATAAATATTTATATATATTTATATAACTTATTCCAAGTTGCAGCATCAAGTGCTAATTTTTTGAGGCAGTCTTGCAATGGGGGAAATATTGATTTTTATCAAGGTGAGGATTCCTGGGAAAATGGATTCTGATATGTTTTGCCCCAACATTATTATTGAACTTTCAAGTACACCGTTAATGGGGTTGATTCCTTTTTTTTTTTTTTTTTTTTTTTAATGGTTCCTCTGAAAAGTTGCAATGCTTGGAGGTCTGGTTTTTCGGGTATACTAGTTACTTCCTTACATGGCAAACTATGCCAAAAATCTGATTTAATTCTTTTTTCAAAGACTTGGATCAGATGTTTGTGCTTGTGCTCAACAAGATTCTTGGCCGAGGCATTTTAATGTTAATGCAAATAAGTTGAGCTAAATTGGGCTATACTCAATCTGCTTTCCTTTTATAGGGAATATGTCGGATGGGAATGATACCCGACCGGTTCGGTATAACAAATCTTTAGTAGGCTTTGTCCGCGTTGTATGCTTTTTCACTGATTTATAATTTGAATTTGACCCCATGCAGTGTTTATGAAGACTAGCGTTGTTTGTTAATCAAAGTGTAAAAAAAAAAAAAAAAAAAAAAATTATTTGGGTAAAATTGTTCATTTAATCTCTAAATTTTTAACTTTATGTAGTTTTGGTTCATGGAATTTTTTTCGTGGTTATAACGCTCCTAAACTATAAAAATGTTGCTATAATAGTTTTTTTTTTTCTGGTTAATTTTTTAACATAATTTATTAGTGATTTGGCAAAAAAAATAGTGCTAATTACGGATTCCATCCAAATTTTAACGGAAATGACTAATGTAATAAAGTTTTTAATAGTTTATAATTATTCTAGTTTAAAAAAAAAAGGAATGCCCTTTAACAATTAAAATGTTACTGTAATAGTCATTTCCGTTAATTTTTAGATAGAATCCGTTAATAATTTGCTCAAAAAGTGATGCTAACCAACGGATTTTATTTAAAAATTAATATAAATGACCATTGTAATAATATTTTAATAATTAAGGGACATTTTAAGTATTAAAAAAATTGTCTAAAATTAAAACTTCAAGGACAAAAATTGTGTAGAAAAAAGTATATAAAATTGTGTTCGCAAGAGAGAATTTTTAGTGTTGTGTGGTGGTCGCTGACCAGTGACTAGTCAAAATTTTGTTTGATAAATAGTGACACTGATCATTATCAATACATTCATAAAAGGAAAGGCTTTTCTCATCTATATTGTGAAAGTGGGAAGTTTATGTGGCTATTTTCATCCGCTAGAATTTCGTGTTCAATATCATCATATAATTGAGATAAAGTGGGGAACCTCCTATTAAAAAAATGTCAGATTCACTTGTTCTATCTAAGAACGAAAATATCGATATCGACGGGGTTATCTAGGTTTTGATTTACGAATAATGTCGACAAAAATATCGATGTCGATGGATATCCCGGAAAAAAAATAGATACTCAAAGAAAAACTTATAATTTATTGCTGAAACTTTACAAAATATAAAAACAATCAAGTTTACTTACTATGAACTAATTGTATAACATAAACAATAAAATTTTTTATTAAATATGAGAGTTATATCACATAGTGTAACAAGAAATCAAAATAATTATGCACTAATTGTAATTTCGATATGATATTACAAACTCATACATTACAACAAAATACAATAATTTAATATATTATAAAGAAGTAAATATAAAATGTAAGAGAGTACATATAAGTTTCGAATGTCTTTAATATCAAAAAGAGCTATTAGCATATTGGAAAACATTAGACATGTGCTAATCTTGATCTAAATAATAAAATTTTCCGATATATGCTCTTAAATAGTTCATAAAGTAATTGTTAATTTGCCGCATGTTTCTTGGTCTCTTATAACTATTAACCCATAAATTGGATATTGTTAATTTATCCAACATGATGAATAATCTAGATGGATATGCAATGACATCTCGATATTAATTTGTAGTGGAATATATATTTACATATCGAAGAAACGGCACTAGATTTTGTACTTCTGAACTATACCACGTTTAAGAATCATAAGAAGGATTATAATCAGATGAACTTTACTTTGTTCTTAAGCTCATGGAATCTAAACTCAAAGTAATAGAATCCTCATTAGTTTGACTCATTTGAGTCGCACTAGGTCTTCTTATATGTTATTTTTAATTACCACATTACCCTCACCTACAACCCTACAACCATGATCTTCAACCGTTTAAGAATATTGTCACATTTTATTGACATTTTAAAAAATAAATTGTGTATCAAAATTAAAATTTTTGCACAAAAAAAAAAATGTTTTCCTTGAGTTTTTGAATATTTTATGAAAATATCTAAAAATATCTTGGATATTTGCAGATATTGCGGATCTTTGTGGATATCATAGACATTTAACAGATACTCCAGGAAGAAATATCTTTTCCCTTGTTATCCATGTCAAGACTTCAAAATATGGATAATATCATAAAAATGTCGACGATGTCGTGGATATTTTAATCCATGGTTCTATCTCATTCTCTTACTTTTGCTCATCACATATCATCTCTTTTCCCTAAAAAAATAGAACATAATTAAAATCCATTGTTTTACCTTTTACTACAAATAATCTCTTGAAGTAATTACATAAAACGTCTATTTTCAGGATCCCATTTTAAAATATGTACGTTTTTTTTTGATAATATTGTGTAAATAAAAAGTCTATGTTCGCTTATAGTATCCATTTCACCCTTTTACTGTATTTAAAATCATTTTCCTCATTATGTTTCAAATTTTTTTCCTTATTTGTTCATCATTGTTGTATCTTTATCTTAATGACTAATTCTTTATTATAGTGATTGCTTGTTAGCATGATTTAAGTTTTTTTACAAAAATGTTTCTTAAGTATGATTTAGGTTTCTTAGAAACATAATTTATTTTAGTATGACTTAGATTATTTATGATAATTATAACATTACGATGATAATTTATTTTTCTATATTATTATTAGTATTATTTTATTAGTTAGTTTCTAAAGTTTAATTGTGATAAGAAATTGCTTATTTTTTAATGATAATTACTATATCATTATAATATTTTCCTTTATGATATAATGATTTTCTTTATGATAATCACTATATCATTATGATGTTTTTTTTAATGATAATTACTATATTATTATGATATCTTTTCCTTTTATAATATTTTTTTTATCAATTATGATTATAATTACTATATCATTATGATATTTTTTTTTATGATATTATTATATCATTTTGATATTTTTCTTAAATAAAATTTAGGCATCTTTACTCATACTTTTTTCTTTTTTTTTTTTTTTTGTTTCCTTTTAATGATTCATTTATTTATTAATTCTCAATTCTTTATGAAGAGTAATGTTGTCCATATAAGTACTATTTTAGACATTTTTATGAGAGTAATTGATTGAAATAGTCCCTGAATTCTTTCGAATGTGAAAATTTGATCATTCTTTTTTTTTTTTTTGTGTACCGGGATGACCTTAAATTTTTATTTTCTTAACCATTTCAATCATTTCTGCCAAATTTTGTTTAATTTCTAATGAAATCTTGTAAAAATGATTATTTTTTTAGTAAAATTACTAAAATATCCTTCAATTTCCCCAACATTCCTCTCCCACCCTCCCTCCCTCCTCTTTCTCTCTTTCTCTCTCTCCCCCCGGCCGCCAGCAACCTGGTCCCCCTCTCCCCCCCCCGGGCGGCCGGCAACCTGGCTTCTACCGCTCCACCTCCAATTCTCCCTCCCTCCCTCCCTTGGTTTGCGCTCCCCCCCCCCCCCCCCCCCGCTGTAGCCACTGAAGCTGATTTTGAGAAATGAAGAGAGAGAGAGGCAGAGGAATTTTTTTTATGATTTTTTTGTATTTTTGTTAAAACAATTATTATTAGATTACGAAACTATCCTATTAAATTTGATCACATGCATTGTACATGAATCATTCCGTTAGGATTTGGACAGAAAGGACTATCATGGCTAATATTTTAAGAGTTCAGGGTCATCTCGGCAAAAAAATAAAAATAAGGACCAAACCGTCAGCTTTAAAAGAGTTTAGGGATTATTTTAGTCAATTATACTCTTTAAAAATCGAAGAAAAAAAGGACATTTTTAAAATCAACATCTCTAATTTGAAAATCTATGTAAATAACCCTAATCTCTTTTACTTGTCTATATATGTTTATTTTTCAATTATTATGGCAGAACCGTCATTATTCTTCTCTCTCTCTTATAATTCGAAAGGCTTAAATTCAACTGTCTGGACTCCATTTGATTCTCCAGTTTCTATGTTCTCTCTCGTCCAAAGCCAAGACCCAATAGCTACTAACATCATCTTTTCCTTTCTCTAGACCAGATGCAAGAACCATTTTTTTTTAAAATGTTAATCAATCATTTTTTAAAAATTAAGTAATTAGTAATGGGGGAAAAAAAAAATTGTGTATGCATATATACACTGGTGGAGCCAGGTAAGGACGGCGGGAGGGGGGGGGGGGGGGGGGGGGGTAGCATATTTGTTTTTTTATTTGTAAGTAAATTTTTATATATTTACCCACTTAATATAAATTTTTCAGTTTGTTTGTTTTTTTTTTTTCCTTTTTCTTTAAATCGCATACTTTTAAATTGGTTAATTGAAATATTTTGTCTCTAATTAACTTCTATTTAAACAATTTTTCTTGCCCACTTAATATAATTTTTTCTGTTTATTTTTTTTCCTTTTTCTTTTAATCTCATACTTTAAAATTGGCCAACCAAAATATTTTGTCCCTAATTGACTTCTATTTAACTAATTCTTTCAAATATATCCTTTTATTTTGGCCAATTCTACAATGGGAGACAACTACTTTACTCTATAGATGGGTAAGATCTTATGGTTATTTGTGGTTGGATCATTTTTGGGCACCATTAAAAGAGAGCAAAAACATGAGAAAGAAAGCATTGAATCCGGTCTTTTGAAGTTTGGATATTCAAATTTTTAAAACTATTTTTTTTTTTTTTTTTGTAGGATAAATCTGTGGTAGAGTCCTTTTTGTATACCCCATTGATATAATTTTTTTTATTCCGTTTAGATGTAATCGAACAGTTATGGTATGATCATTATAATGTACCTTACCTCATAATAATATTACTAAAAGAATACGAAAAAAATTTAAAGAAATTAAAAAAAAAGGGCATCCAAATCCCCCACCCCACAACCCCCGCCAGCCAGATCCTCCCACCGCACGACCCCTATTGGCAGATCCCCTCCCCCACACCATGACCCAGGCGCTAGCTAGACCCCCCCAACCTTCTCTCCCCTGACAAGCCCCTCCCTCCCAAGAACGCCCCCCAACACTCCCTTCCCCACTAGATTAGGTGATGAGCCTCTCCCTTCCTGATGCTGGCCAAATCCTGCCACACATGATATCGACTCTCAACACCCCCCCCCCCCCCCCCCCCCCGCGCCAAGAGCCCTAATGACAAGCTCCTACCCTCTTGAGGCCCACGACACAGGCGATGGACCACCCCCGCCGACGTCGAGTCCTCAATGAGCATCCCACCCATTGGCCAAATCTCGCCCCACTTGCAACCCAAACTGCCCGCAACACGCCATCCTCCAGACGATGAGCCCTTAGTTGGTTTTGAAAACCAAAATTGACGAAAAACTTACGGAAGCATAGAACCGTGAACAACAAAAATTTATCAAACTTTGTCTTATACTATAGCTATATTAATTTAATATATAAAAGGATAAAGGATGAGAATTGTACTGTCATCTGATTAGGTCGACTTCATCAAAATTAACTTTCAAACCCACAAATGATCATGTCCTTCAAGACCACATTCTTCCACACCTTACCTTCGTCGCTTGATTGAATGAACGGATGGGCGTTCCTATTAAGGGATTGATTCACTCACTTACTTTTGATGTCTTTATTTCAGCTCTCAACACATAAGAGAAAACAAAGAGTTCAAAGGAGAACTCTTCTCTCTTTGAGTTTCTTATTGACTAAAAGTCTACGAACCAAAAATCTTGAATCAAAAGTTCTCCTCTACCTTGATATAAATCATATTTATAGAACAAGATAGATTACCCAAAAATTCCATCTTGAATTTTAAAATATTCTCAATATTCAAAATTAACATCAATTCAAAATTGAAAACTAGCTATATTATATTCATAATAACGTATATATATATATACACATATATATGGTATATATGTTTATACGTGCGCATAAGGAAACAAAAGTTCCCTGTTTCGTTCTCTATTTGTTTTAAAATATATATATATATTTATAATATATAAAATTATATCACATATAACATATATATATATATAGATATATATATGTTAAGGAAAACCGTTTTCCTTCTTTCCCTTTTTCTTTTACATAATTATATATATATATATTATAAATATTTAATTTAAAATCTAATTTTAAATATAAATATTCATAATCTCATAAATAGGAAACTAATAGATATCATTCTGTATCTGGTGCGTCCTACCCACTAGCAGTAGGCACATATATAGTGGATTTCACTCACTCTGTCATCTAATTTTAATATTTAAATAGTCTCCATTATTTAAACTACACAATTAATTCTCAATTAATTTTTTAGGTAACAACTAAATATTTGTGATAAAAAAAATAACAAAAGTAGACACACACTCCTATATTTTATATCACACGTTTAGTGAGCTAAAAATACAATCCATCAAATTTACTTGTTCAATTACCAATGAAGGCGGCATGGGAAATAATGGACCTATAATTTCAAGCTCCAATAATTTTAAAACTAATCAAACTCTTTGATTAATTTATCAGCTTTATTAATCCCAGAGTAACTCCACTAAAAACTTAGAGCTGCATGCTTGAAATTATAGATATAAAATTACTCAAAGAATAGATTCATCCATTTAATATAGCTATTGTAATAACCAAAATTTTTTTAAGACTTATAATTTCCTAATATATATAACGAAATTTAAGTCTGTATTATGTATTTATGGGATGTTTCATGGAAATTTTAGATGCCAATGTGAAATTCATAATTTTATTATCACAATATATTTGAGCACTTATAGTACAATAAGACTCGATAACAGTTCATCAAATCAAGCAAGAGACCTTATGGTGAAAAAGGCAAAATCATGAATTATGGTGTTTTTTAAGTCAATGAATGACCATAATAGCTTATAACATGATTAAGGTAATACTGTAATTTTTTTAAGCAGTATTGAAATTATTCTGTGACCAACTGTTATTGCGGATATAAAATTAAGAATAAGGACTAGGGACATTCTAGAATAGTCTGGAATAAAATTTGGAGCAATAAAAATTAAGTAGCAAACAAGTCCTAAGAAAAATCTATACGCGGTCCAGTTATATGCAGATAAATTATGGACTACAACTTAGTATCATCAGACTATTGGTAGCTAGAACAATATTTGCATTATTAGGATCATTAAGAAAATGGACTGCTTGTTAGAAAATAAGGCCAAACATGGCATTACTTGGAGACCAAGTACTTGAAGATAATTACACAATTATTTGATTTATGATAATTATGAAAAGAAATCCAAGAGATAAACATGAGAAGATTTTTTGGCTCAAAAACATCATATGGCTGGATTTTTTTGGGGACAATGAATTCAAAAAATTGTGTTTTAAGGCCAATTATGTAAATCAAGGAAAGTAGAAGATAAGAATCTAATTATTGGAAAATTCAAAATTTCCACCAATAAATAGGTGTAAGCGGTGGAAATTCGACCACTTGCTATCTTCTCTTTTTTCTCTCTAGTTCTTAGACTCAAAAAAAAAAAAAAAAAAAAAAACACAAAGCATCCTCGTTGGCCGGATATTTTTGGAGAAGTTGGACAAGGATTTTCTCTCGTCTAAGACCTAGAACCCATTTCCTTCAAGTTTTAGAGGTATCTTGATCCCTTAACTAAAGCTTTAATTAGTTTTGCTTTCGTGGAATTTAAGTGTATTTTAAGTTATTGGATGTAAGAGCATAAGCTAATGTTCAAATTTTTTTGTTTGTTTTATAGTCTCCAATACTTGATTTATGCTTTGGTTAGTTTGATTTGCTAGCTCTAAGCTTATATTTGATTTTATGCTTTAAGATTAGTTATGATGATGATGTGCATGCGATTATGCTCTTAAATATTCAAGTTTGTTGACTATATACATGTTGGCTAAGATATCAACATAAAAACACAATTTGGTAAATTAGTGTGCTATCAATATTTTGTTCTTTAAGTCAGTAGACAAGTTAATAGTTAAATTTTGAGAATAAGAGTACGGTTAATTAGGTTATGAATGGAGTATGAGTTAAACATGTTGCATGATGATTTAAGCTCACGGTGTAGACCGATCGAGGTAGTGTGTGCAGGTTTTTAAAATAGAACAAAAAAAAAAAAAAACTATCAGTTTTCAGAATAATTTGGATAGTTTTCTGATAACTCAATTTTGAGCTCTTAGAGGCCGAATTTGAACAAAGTTATAACTGCAAAGTTATAGAACACAAAATATCCTAAGGGTCAATGTGAACATTGAAAAAAAAAAAAGGGCTCGAAAGGCCTCCGTTTTTATTAGTTTTCAAAACTGGTTGGTCTTGGAACTTTACACGACCAGAACCTTTCAAGGAGAAAAACAGGTGAGTTAGAGACAGATTTAAGCTTCAGGCAAAACATGAAGATTGTAGGTTTCGACAAGATATATAACTTCCATGATGGACAATTTCCAAATTCTAAACTTATTTTAAGATTGAACTAAATTTTCTAAAACTATGCATGAAAGAGTAAATTCCTGCACACATACATTCAACTAAATTAAAAGAATGTTTTGAAATCAGTTTTTAAGGTTTTGTGACCCCTCTAAAAAGGAACCATGGCTCTATAAAAATATTTTCAAGGTGGTTTAAATTCATTTAGATTTCACAAGTGATTTTTAAACCTTAAATGCAATGTATATTATGTATTACAATATACAATTTTAAGTATTATATCAAGAAATCCTTAATTTAAGAAGTTAAGATATTTTCTAAGTAAATAAGACATTTTTTAAGCAAGGGAAATACAATGTGAAGAACTTTTATGAAAATTAATCAAGCCGATTGATATCGATCTAAAGCAAAAATAGGCCGAAATTACTAAAAATCAAGTTAAGTTTTAAAATAGAGGGCAACTTATTCGACCCTCTTTTTATAACTACAGTTATTTAAGAGCATAGTAACTTTTCATGACTTAAGTTAATAGTGACTAAGAAGATAATTAATTGGTTAGAAGACTGATTAATTATTTAACCACTATATTATAATAGATATTTTAACTTATAGTTTGTTAATTAGTAATGCAAAGTAATTATTATTCTTTGTTTAGAAACAAAAATATAACATATTACTTTGCCTTTTGGTACACCAGGACAAAAGTATAGGATAACTTGTAAGTATAAACCTCACCTACAGTATGAAAAATAGTAAATATTATTTTCAAGTATGACATGTTTATATGTATGTCATGTTTAAGTATATGTCATGTTTTTACCAATATGCCATGATCATGTATATGCTACACTTTACAACTATGACATACTTTCCAATTATGTCACGTTTTATATAATACCCCATTTACAATAATATCATGATTTCAACTATGTCATACTTTATTACTATGTCATAGTTTATGACAATATCATGTTTTAAAATAGTGCCATATTTCATAAACATGCCATGATTTATTTTATGCCATTGATCTTTATGTCATATCATATCTATGTATCATATGCATTATGACTAAAAAGATCACAGGTTAAAAATCTTAGTCTTGGAACTAGTCTTTGTTATAAAAACTTCATGTAGAAGTATGATTTTAAGCATACACATCAAGAATTAAGTAACAAGACTAAGACTAAACTAAGATAAGTGGAGTGTCGTACCAACCTTCCATAGATCATGGAGGATTATGTATGTTTCAAGATTCCCAAAATTATTAAGAACCTTGTAAACCCTAACTTTATGTGGATTATGTGCATCTGGTATGTACACAAAGGGCCCACATGTTAAGCAAGATAATAAGTCCATAATGGAAGATAAGAGATTCATAATTGATAATAAATAATTCATGCATAAGTTATACGATACTTGTTATGTTTTTGTGAGATTAAGTTTATACTTGCTAAGCGTAAGCTCATTAATTAGTATATTTCATATTATAGGTAAGAAGCCTGCTACTTAATTTGGTAGACCATGGGGACGATGCAGCAAGTGAAGGGTGGTATGGGATACCACTACGTAGACTTTTCCTTATACTCTTTTGAACTATAAATATATACATTTATATTTAAATAAATTGTATTATGCTATATATGTGATGTTTGAAAATTTCGATTAAATGTAAAGATTACATATGACTTTATAATTTGCTAAACCAGTAATGTATTTGCACGGTAAAGTTTGCCTATATGGATTAGTCTATTTATGTTGTGTTTAAAAAAATTATTCTAAAATTTTCAATAAATTTAAGTATTTAAAACTAAGATTTAAATTTAAATAAGCATGGTAAAGACCTACGTAGTTGGGTGGTTACAAAGTATTTTCAGTAAGTTTAAATATTTAAAATGAAGATTTAATTGAAATAAGCATGGTGATGGCCTACGTAGTTGGGTCATTACAGCCATTACATATAGATTGATTCTCCAAATAATCCATAATAAGAGCAAGGTAAAATCCGTTAACCTTTCTAATTACATATTGATCCTTAAATACCTTGATTCTCTAATGAATGATAAATTCATGAAATTAATCACGAATTGAGCACTTATATTATTCAAACCCTAAATCAACACGCAAGGGAATTGTTTATGTACTTCTTAAATAAGAAGGAATGGATTCTATTTTGTGATATTAACATTCGCGACTACTTACTTCATCATATCTCCAAAATATAAATAATAAGATTTGATACTCAAATCCGTATTAAGTAAATCAAAAGGCATGATTCCATAAATAGGAGTCTGCTAATAACTCATAATTATGATCCTTCTACATACGACCATCGATTGACATGATTAGAATATGCTATTCTTAACAAAATTTATCAGCAATTCATATCACGTCACGATTCCTGTCCCACATTATCACATTATGCAAAGTGAACTTATTAGATATCTCGCTACATTAACTTTTCAGATAAGACCGTTCCATTCCTAATAGTAATGACATGCACTAGTGATATTCAATTAATGATTCCATACTTTAATTGATTATTTTTCACAGACCATTTTAATTATCATCCTTAAATATTATCTCCTAGTATATAACTCTTATATACACTATTTAAGGTCATATAGATAATTATGAAATTTTAATGATATTTATTAAGTATCAAACATACATGAATATATAACTATAATGAAATAAAACATTTCTTTGTATAAATTGTAACAAATTTGTAGCATCATATGCTTTGTGGGTACCAATCCCAACAATCTCCCACTTGCCCTAAAGCAAATGAGACATATCCTAGTCCTTCAAGGTGTCCCTTAAGGCTCTTAGTACGCAATGTCCGATACATCACCTCCACTCGCAATTAATTTGATCAGATTATATTTTCTCTCTATATGCTTTCATCTCTAATGGTTTCTTTGTTCTTTAAAATGAGCCAGTGATGTACTATCAACACAGTAGAGCTTAATTGGCCAATCCACATCTGGAATAACTTTTAGATCTTTCTGGAACCTGCGGAGTTAGAATGATTCCTTATCTGCTTCATAAGCGGCTATATATTCATCCTCAAGATTGCTTGATGCTCCTCCATATTACGGCTCCTCCACTAAGACTAAAACACTAAACCAAATGTTGACTTAATAGTCTCTATCAGAGTTAGAATATCCAACAAGGATCATATCCTCTCCACAATACACTAGCATATATATTCTTGTTCTCTTAAGATACTTGAGAATAATCTTGATTGCAATCCAGTATTGCAATCCCTCATTTGAATGATAATGACTAACTACTCCCACTGCATAACATATATCTACTCTAGTGCATGCATAGCGTACATTAGACTCACAACTGCAGATGCATAGGAAATTTGTCTCATGTATGATTTCTCTTTAACTGTCTATGGATACTACTCATAGAACGACGAACTCTATGTCGAGACGGTAAATTTCCTTTATTAGAATACTGCATCCCATATCTAACTAACGCTTTCTTAATACATGATGCCTAAAAGAGTGCTAACATTGCTTGCCTCTCCCAAATCTCATTTGGAATGGGCTAGCTAAAAATTTTTTTAATTTTGATAAAATTTCTACATCATTCCTAATGAAAGAATATCATCAATATAAATAATTAAGAAAACCACATTTTCATCTTTAATGTACTTGTTGATACATGGTTCATCAAGATTTTGATCAAACCATAAGACCTAATAGCCTTATCAAATCCTATGTTCCATGCTATAATCTTGTTTAAGTCCATAAATAGACCTTTACAGTTTGTAAATTTTTTGCTTTTGGCCTTTGCTATAAAACCCTCTGGTTGCACCATATAGATGTTTTCTTCAAGATGATTATTCCAAAATTCCGTCTTGGCATCCATTTCTCATATCTCATAATCATAATGAGCTACAATACATAAGAATATCCTAATGGACTCAAGTATAGCTACTGGCAGAAGCGCATCCTCATAGTCTACTTTTCATTTTGGGTAAATTCCTTTGCCAGAAGCCTTGCCTAGAAAGTTTTCACTTTTCCATCCATTCATTTCTTTCTCTTGAAGATCCATTTGCACCCAATCAGTTTTAGCCTTTCAGATAAATTAACAAGATCCTAGACTGAGTTGGAGTACATTACTCTATCTTGACTTTCACAACCTCTTGCCATTCCTCTTTATCAGTGTCTTTTATTGCTAACTTATAAGCCAATGGATCATCAATATCACTTGCAGTTATAGCAACTATTGCTTCACCCTCATTGCAATAGCAGATAAGTAATCTAATTACCCTCCCTCTGCACCGAAGTGGTATATGATTCTGATCTTGAGAAGTGGTCTTTACACTTTATCTTATAATAACATTTGTTGGTAGAAGACTGATCTCATCAGTAAGTAACTCTCATAGAACAATTTTTGCTTTTGGTTTTATAGTTGGTCATATATTTGTTCTCAACAAATATAGCATTTGTTGATACAAATACTCTATTATCTTAAGGCTATAAATAGACCTCCTCTTGTTCCATTAAGATATCATTTGAACATGCATATATTATAACATAGTTCGTATTCCATATCCTCAAAACGATGTAGGTAATGATGAGTAACTTAACATTAGAATTATCATGTCAAGTAAAATTTGATTTCTCTTTTCTACACCATTTTGTTATGGTGTACCAGGTGTAGTGAGATGAGGTAAGATTTTTTGTTCAACTAAGTGATCTCTGAATTCAGAATCCAAGTATTCACCTACTCGATCACATCAAAGAGTCTTAATTGACTTGCCTAAATGTTTTTCAATTTCGGCATGGAATTCTTTAAACATTCCAAAAGTTTCATATTTCCTTTGCATCAATTATACATATCCACATATAGAATAATCATCCAGACAAGTGACGAAATATTTGCAACCACCTCTTGCTTTGTGAACTCAAAGGTCTTCACATCAGAATGTAAAAATGCAAGAGGTGCTTTCGTTCTTTCACCTTTGGCCAAAAATGGCCTCCTAGTCATTTTACCTTCCAAATAGGATTCACAGATGGATAGAGAACCAACTTTAATTCTAAAGGACCATCATTTATTAGTCTTTCAATTCTATTTAGGTTTAAATGACCAAGTCTTAGATGCCACATGCATGTGTCATCTTTTCGAGAAATCTTTTGTCCAGCAATGAGTTTAGCAACTTTGAACAATTCAATAATCAGTAGTATATAAAATATGGATCTAATGGAATAAATGCTATCAACCACATATCCAGAACAAATGTTTAAAACCATTTCCGAAAAATAATAACCATTATTATTATAAGAAACTTCAAACAATTGTTCACGTAGGGCAGCAACAGAAATCAAATTTCTGTTGAAATCAAGGATAAAATAAACATTGTTCAAAATAATGAATTTTTAATCTCAAAATGTAGTCTTACTACTCCCACTATTATTGCTAAGACCTTGGTATAATTTTCTACTCTCATCGTAAACTTCATTGATAAGCTTTCTTAAAGAACTAAACATGAATAGACACTTTTGAATCAATTATTCAGGATGACAAATCATTCTCAACTAAATCATGTTTACACAACAAGTAAATCATATTTACTTTGTTGTTTCTTCCTTTTAGTTCATCGATATACTTTTACAATTGACAAAGTTATCACTGGTTAATCATTTAACTGTAATAGTTACGAGTATAGGATTAGGTATATTGCAATAAAATAAATAAAATTATTCATTATACATGCGTAAATATAATTTGGTAATAATTTCTAAGCATAGTAAATATGATGCATGATACACATGAAAAATACAATAAAACATGTTCACTACTTTGCTTTCGGAAATCCAATTACCACAAAATAATTTGCCGTTATAGAGTAGGTTATATATTTTGCTAATTAAATCGAGACCCTCTCCATTAATAAATGTTAATAAAATTTTTTCATATTTTCAACATTTATTAATGATTGCTATTTTGTTCACAATGTAATTAACAATTTTAATTATATCTTTATGAGTGTAACCCATCATTTTCGATTCCAAAAGACTTAACTCTAAAGTGCCGCCGTAGGGTAGGTCCAATAAGAAATGCATCCAGAAATCCTATCGCAAAGGAGGCCAACCTTGGCTCGACCCAAATGAACACCACCTATATGGGGAAGGAATCAAAGCATCTCGAGGTCTCATTTGAATCTCACAGTGTTGTACCTACGATGGAGACCAATAGGTCATATTGTCATATAATCCAATCCCACTCACTATTTTACTATGTATGTATTTTATTTATAAAACATCTCATGCTTTATAAAATTTTAATAAAATCAAAGAACTTAATTCTTATTAAAACATTTTAAATTTTCCATAATTTTAAACTATTTAAATTACTAACTTAGAAATTATCATTTGCAGATCTTATATTTAATAAGTAAATATTTAATCTCACATACCCTACTCAATATGCAAATCAAAATGATAATCCTTTAATTTAATCTCATTAAATTAAAATATGTGCAACATCATGTAAATAATACTAAACAACTTTAGAATAAGTCAATGAATGTGCATGAATGTATGTCATACCATATGATGTGAGTAGGCACTTTTCTATCTTATATGGCATGTTATATGCATGAACATATAATAAATATTATCAGAGAAATGGTAACAAATAGCATAATCAAAAGGTACTAATGAAAATTATAGCATGTTTTTAATTGGATAATAAATTGTAGCATTTTTCATTTTATTTCTATTTTATTCCTATTTTACACTTTTCTTCACCCTCACCTATCTTCCCCTGTCTTTCTGTTTTCTCTTTCTTTCCTCTATGTCTCTATGTCTCTATCTCTCTCTCGCTCATCTCGTCGACCAGAGATTAGAAGAGCGACAGTGACGGATTTGCAACGGCGTTGGGACTGCGACAGTGACGAGGCAGCGTGATATGGAATCCATCGCGTTTCTTTTTCGGTGATGGTTTTCACTCGCGATCTTCTTCTTTGGGATTTGTTGGATTTTTTTGCAGGTGAACTAGTTGAGGTTTGGCACTGGTGACGTTCGAGATTGGACAGAGTTGCAAAGTTGGCTGGAAGTAGCTTTTCGCCGATATTATTGGTTGTGGCAGAATGTTGTCGGCTTTTGCTTTTTGTGTGTATTGGGTTGAGGTCGACGGCTACTCTTTCCGTTTATAGCTGCTCCATCCAGTGGTGGCGGTTGTAGTGTGCAGTGACATTGGGCGACGGTGGCAACGGTGGTTTGGGAAAGTTAGGGTCTAGATTTTCATTTTTGATTGGCATCCGGCTGCTTTTCTTTGATCTCTGGTAGTATGGGGGCTGCGACAGCGACCTAGTAGTTGCAATGTTGCCTCCTTTGCGTGGTCGTCGACGGCGGTGGGTGGCGAGCAGCAGTGACCTAGGGTTAGGGTTGGGCTTGTTTGGTGCTGATTTGGGGTTAATTTGTTATATTAAATAATTCCCTGGAATTTTTGTAAATATTAGAGAATTATGTTGTTACTTGGTAAACAAAAAGTATGAAATGTTGTAATAGAAACTAAAACAAATAAAAAAAAATAGTAAATACTGATATTTACTAGTAAATACTAGAACATATTAACTGTGTAAAATTTAAATACAATAAATTCAAGTATTTACTAGTAAATCTAGATATTTCGATATCAGTAAATATTGATATTTATTTGTAAATACTGATATTTGTTAGTAAATCCTAATGCATATCAACTCGTAAAATTTAAATATAATAAATCCAAGTATTTACTAGTAAATCTAGATTACTAATAAATCCAATACACATTAACTACTTAAATCCAAGTAAATAATGGGATTTACCACGTTTAATGCTTTTAAATACCATTATTTACATGTAAATTGTAACACCCCGCCCGTCCACGTAGGGCCTGACTACGCAAACGTGGGCCGTTACCATGCTTGCTTAACTTACTTCTTAATTTAAAAAACTTCAACTTACTGAAAATTCGGAATAAAATTTTTTTTTTCTTTTCTTACTTTACTTTGAGCTTAACTTATCCTCATGCATATTCATAAGTACTCACTCGAGTACCGAGCTTTCATAATCATATTGAAAGCTAACATATTCATACCGTGGACCAAACCCAACCTAGTGTGGGTCGGTACAACACGAGGCAACTTGTTGCCATCATCCTTGAAAACTATTCCTTAACTCGTTCTTGAAAACAATTTCTTAAAAATAGTTTTCTTCTTGAAAACGGTTCCTTATCCATACTATCACTTTATTATATCACATCATAGCATAAAACATATTTTACAAATATATTTTTCAAAACAAATCTTTTCATAACATAATTTCAAAACCCGTGGCGGTGTCCATCCCACATTTCACAGTCTGTAGTGCCAGTCTTCACAGCCTTGTATCATGTATTACTGGTAGGTTGCTAACCTACATCACGAACGTAAGTAATGAGCTTATGCCCAGTAAGTACAACGTTCAATCCGCAAAACATTTTAATAAAAGAATGCATTGACCGATTATGCTTTCTTATAATTAATTAAATTTTCATATATTATCTTGGTTCTGTTTTCTTGCATGTCATGTGTGCACGTACCGTGGTCCATAGCTATGGAGTGGCGGGAGGCAGCCAATCCAAACCAACTCAAATCATGAAACAAACTGTATAACATAGAGTGATTGGGGCAGCTAATCCAATTCAACCCAAACCATAGACTAAACTATTTAAACCCACCATCATGGCAAGTCGGTACGACACAATGACCTTAACTTGTCTTAAAATGTGTTCTTACCATGTAGTTAAATATTAGTGAGCATGCTACATGATGTCACTATATTAAAACATAACATAACATAAACCATAACATAAACACCGTAACATAATCTTCATACATAGACTTCGTATCATAACATAACCATCGTAACGTAACTTCATGTCATTGTAACATAACCATCGTAACGTAACATCATATCATCGTAACATAACCATCATAACGTAATCATCGTAACATAACATCATACTATCATAACATACCCATCGTAACATAACCATCGTAACATATCATACGTAAGCATCGTAACATAAATCATGCATATCAATTCATGATTTCTTGAAAAACATGTTATAAAAACATTTTTGCCCATGCTGTAGGCGGAGTTATACTTACTTGTCGTCCTATGCTCTTGGTTAATCATCTGAATCATGGCACGACAACAGTTCATACTCCTGTTTCCAAACAGGGTGTAAGATAAAAGTTATACACCTTTTATCTTACCATAAATCATAATTGTTAAATGTTGGTGGCCTAACCAACATGCGTTCATAGTCTTAGTTATATGTCCCCTCCTATACAAGACATCTTATTTGGTTACAATAAGTAACCTTATTGCTAAGCCCATACCTATACAGGTCGGGTTAGGTTACTATCCTAACCTCGAGCACATTTCTTAACATTCTTGATCCATAATCCATTGGTTTATTAGAAATAACCCTAGATCTTATTTTATCACAATCTCGGTACCTCATTGGGTTATGTTGGGTAACCCTTGAGGTGATAAACCTTGGTCAAACTTGGTCAACCAAATTCAACCTTCTATGGTCAAACTTGGACTTTGGAGGTTAAGCCCAATAACTCGGGTATCCTTCCCGGTTACCATCCGTTACTATCTTGCTACATGTCTTTGGCTTTAAAAATCAAATTTTCCTTTGTCTCGGAAAATTTGGTGAATTCGGTTTAAAAACCCTTTGCTTGACTTATAAAATTTGTTGAGGACTGAAAACTGCCATTGGAACAGTTCTCACAGTCAAATCATTGGGATTGGTAAAAAATACAGTTTTCCTGTATTATTTTAGAAAATCCTGTGCATGAGCAGGAATTTCCTGCTTATGTACTGTTTCTCTGAAAATCCTGTGCTGGAATTTCTATTTCCTGCACAGTTTTTAGAATCCAATTTTTACTTTAAAATCCGTTCCGAATTTGATAAAACTTTCTTCATAAAAGTTGTAGATATCGAATAATGCTACAACTTTTGTGTTTTGAGTAAAATCCAGTTCGGAACTTAACATGCCCTTATTCTTTGTTGAACTCTCCTGGCCGTGCATAAATCCTGGGCACGGTCAGGCTCGGATTTTCATAAAAACCGAGGCCTTTGGAGCTTTATTTTGAAAAATGGTCTATGTTGCCCTCTAGAAAAAACCATTATCTACAACTTTGTAGTTTTGAGTTTATTCAAATTCGGCCTCTAAGGGCCTCAAATTACCATTTCCAGAACGCTGCCCAGTCTTGACCCGAAACTGGCAGTTTCAGTTCTTAAATTCGTTTCTCGTCCTAAAACACACACACTATCTCAACCGACTACAGCGGGAGCCTAAGATCACACATGCAATCGTTTCTAATGTTCCATTCCATCATGCATGTAATCATACATTCATATTCAAACCTATGGGGACATACAACAAACACATGGTAGGCATATTTGCAAACATACATCAAAACATAAACTAGAGACTACCAACCCTAATCAAGCACCATGACATAAATCTTAAACTTAGGGCAGAAAATAACTTGAGCTTAAGCTCTTACAAATACCAACTGAAAATACACTTAAATTGAAGCTCAAATTAAAAGGCTTAGGGCTAAAGGAGATTACCTCAAGATTCAAGAAAATGAATCTACCCTTGGTTGCCTATAGCCTAACCGGCCTTGCTCCTCCCCTCCAATGGGCACCAAAACTTTTTGGTCCCTTGGTGGCTGTCCCTACACAGACCCGGCCACTCACACTCACCAATCTCTCATCACTTTTTCCTTTCTCTTTCCTATTATCTCACAACCGGCCACTTTTACTTTGGCCAAGTTGGTTCTCAAAATTTTTCCACTCTATGGCTCGGCTTCTAGGGGAGATTTGGAGAAAATTGGGCAGAGTTTTGGGATGATTTTGGCTGCCAAAAACCGCCCCCTTCATGCCCTATTTATAGGTGAAAATTACAAATTTTCACCATTTATTTTTATTTCCATAATTGCACATTAGGACCTAAAAATAAAATATTTGCTAAGTGGTCCTCCTAGGTGGCCGGCCATTAGGGGTCCTTGGTGGCCAAGAAACTTGCTCACCAAGTCTTGCTTACATCACCCTAGTGACATCACTTGATGACATCATCTTGCTTACATCACCTTTTCTTAAATTTACATTTTAGTCCCTAAAGGACAAAATATTTGCCCATTTATCCTTATAGGTGGCCGGCCATAAGAATTTGCTTGGAGACCAAGCTTGCTTACATCATCATGCTTATGTCACCTTGCTTACATCATTAAGGCAATTTCTTAAAATTACACTTTGGCCCCTATGGACAAAAATATTTACATTTTAGTCCTCCAAGTGGCCAGCCATTAAGGTGCTAGGTGGCATCCAAATATTTTTCCCACTTTTCTTTAATCAATAATGATGTCATAAATCCAAGATAAGGTGGTGACATCATAAGGCCTTGTTTGGCTTGTTACTTAATATGCAGTCCATTTTTATGCTAACACAGATATTTCCAATACTGTTATTAACTAATAACAGTATTTTACACTGTACTACAGTCCAAAATTTATTTGTGTAAAAATGAACTGAATAAAATTTTTCTTATTTCTTGGAGCCTTTCTTGCCCTTAATACCATACTTGGTGTGCTTGATTTTTTAGGGTGGTCTCATAGCTTATGCTTGCTAAATTGACCGTAATGAAGGTTTTTCACAGTATAATCCCATACTGCTTTGCCATATCTCAGCACCTTCATCTATTTGACCTTCCTGGTCAACCTTTTGACTTTTCGGTCAACTTTGACTTTTTCGGTCAAACTTTGACCAACATAAAATCATAGGATTTTTCTTCCCTTTTTGCTCAAGGGTCACATGCATGACTAAGCAAACTGCTTATTGAGTCTCATAGCTAATTAAACAAGAACTCAAACATATACTGATATTTAACTCAGATCGTGAGTTTCATATCGACATACAAGATTCAAACTTGGAATTTTCCTTGTCTAAAAGGAAATTATAAGTTCATCAAAATTCGGAGTATTACATAAATATTATATTAATATTAGATTTATTAATAAAACAACTCAGATAAATATCATTATTCAAGAAAATACCATTATTTTCAGGTAAATATTATTTTTTTTTACGGTTTTCTATTCAATGAGTAAAGATCAATTTATCAAGCTTATATCAAATTTACTGATAAATAAATAATGTAAATATCATTATTATCATGTCAGTATCATTTTTTATAAGTAAATATCATTATTTTCTGTTTTTATCTAACGAGTAAATATAATATTTATCAAGTAAATATGAGATTAACTGATAAATAAACCATTGTTACCATGTAAATACCATTATTTACTGATAAATATTATTATTTACTTATGAATGGCACATTAACATAATATAGCAAATATTGTATTTACATGTAAATAATTGGATTTACCATATTTAATTCTAGATTGATTAGTAAATATTTGGATTACCACACAAACTAATTAAAAAACAACGCATATAAATTGAAAATAACGTAATACCAAGTAAATTCAAAAATTTTCCACATATATTCAAAATGTGAAGAGATTTTAGAGTAAATATTACTATTTATTAATGAATATCAAACAGGTAAATATTACTTTTTACTGGTAAATATAAATATTTTTTAACAAAAAATGTAAATATGAATATTTTACTATTTATTAATGAATATCAAACATGTATATATTACTATTTAGTAGTAAATATGAATATGAATATTTTTCAACAAAAAAAGAAAGAGAAAACTAAATATGAATATATTATGTTTTTTTTAAGTAAAATTTTTTTTTACAATTTTTGGTTTTTTTTTTTTAGAATTGTAGATTTGCCCTAAATACTAAAAGAATCCTAAACTAACCCAAATCACCCTAAATCCCTAACCCTAAAGCCACCCACAGTTGCCGTCACCAGTGAAGATGGATTGCTTACACATCAGAAATAGAAATCGCGGGGAGGGCCGAAAATCTTGCTCCGTTAATGATGATATCTTGCTGAAATGGATCATGTTCTCATCGTGATTTCAATGGATTCACGATATCATTGTCACGAGGCCGAGGTTGTAATGCCCCAACCTACGTAGGGCTGGTTACCATACATACTTGTACTTACATAACTGCTTAAACCTACTTGGAAAATTGAGAATAAATTTTTTTTTCTTCAAACTTACATATAAAATATGGTTGCTCATATGGTAAACTTATCATGCATACATACTGAGATGAAAACAAACATACATAATTCTTACAACTTGTTCGAGTTTTTAAATCCTCATATTTTTGTACAACATAACTTACTTTAAAATATATATGTATATATTTTAAACTTAACAGAACTTGCGGAAAATTTTACGTAGTGGTATCCCACACCGCCCTTCACCCGCCGCATCGTCCACCTGACCCACCAATTAAGCTGTAGGCCTCTTACCTAAAGTATAAAATATACTGATGAGCTTTCACTCAGCAAGTACAAACATAATTCTCACAAAACGTAACAAATATCGTGTAACTTATACATGAATCAATTATGAATCTTTTATGACCAATTATTGACTTGAACTTATTATCTTGCTTAACATATGGGCCCATAGTGTACGTACCAAAAGCGCGCCATCCTCAGAACGTCAGGGTTTGCAAGGCCCTTAACAATTCTGGAAAACATAAACATAACCCTTCACGCATCAACGGAAGGTTGATTATCATTATACCCTTACGCATCAATGAGAGATTGATAATCATAAACTTGAAATATACATGATCCTCCCGCATCAACAGGAGGTTGGTACGACATCTTACTTGTCTTGATTTAGTCTTGTTACATTTCTAAGGCTAAGAATCTTTACATGTGATCTTATTAGTCATGATGCACATGAGACTAGACATGGTATAACCATAATTTCATGGCATAACTTGATATATCATGGCTTAACCTGACTTAACATGGTTTATCGTATCATAACATGGCATGACATAGGATAACTTGGTATGACATAGCATAATATGGCATAATATAACATAACATGTAATCATGTCATATACTTGAAAATAGCTTACTATTTTCCATACTGCAGGTGAGGTTTGCACTTACCTCTTCTACTATGTCCGCTAATGTCTCGCTCCAAATCTGGATACAACAGCAAGTTATCTCCTGCTATAATAAAGGACATAAGTAAGGATTTAAAAATGTTAGGGATCTAACCAACATTCATGCATAACCATAGTTATATGTCCCCCCATATATGATATCTTACTGGGTTACAACAAGTAACCCTAAGTCTTAGCCCATTCTTAAACTTGGTATCTTGTTGGGCTACATTGGGTAACCCCGGGCTTTGGCCCAGTCCAATAACCTGGGTATCCTTCCAGATTACCGTTGGTCATTATCTAGTCTCCATATCTTGGGTCCAAAATTTATTTTGGCTTTTCTTTGGGAAAAACTTAACATTTTAGGTCATTTTAATTCAAAAATCCTTTGTTCAACTTATGAAAAATTATAATTCTTAAGTAGGATTTGTAAAATCATTAAGTGTTGAAAACTGCCCTTGGAACAGCTTTTCACAGTCAAACCATCAATGTATGTGCAGGAATATCCTTTTTCTGCATTGTTTTAGAAAATCCTGAGCAGGAATTTCCTGTTTCTTATACAGTTTTAGAAATCCAATTGTATTTAAAAATCTGGGTCGAATCCGAAAAAGTTTTCTGCATGAAAGTTTTAGTCCTTGAAAAACTTTACAACTTTCATGTTTTACTCAAAACCCAGTTCGGACTTTATCCTACTCTTATCCCCTATTGAACCCACCTAGCCATGCATGAAGTTTGGGCATAGTCAGGCTCAGATTTTTGTAAAAACCAAGGCCGTTGGAGCCTTATTTTGCAAAACGGTCCACACCACCCACTAGGAAAACCCTTCTCGACAACTTTTATGTTTTAAGTTTTTCCAAATTCGACCTCTAAAGGCCTCAAAATCAGCTTTCCAGAAAACTGGCCAGTTTTACCCGAACTGGCAGTTTTTATGCTTAGATTCATTTTACGTTCTAATACGCGCACTCTACCTCAATCGGCCTCAACGAGAGCCTATACCAGCCATTCAGCGCTTTCTAACGTTCATTCCATCATCATACATCCATACAATTCATATACAAACCCTTAGGCAGATTTTGGGACATATAACTACATCCTAGAATATTCATGCAAAACCCTAAAATCATACTATCAATCACATAACCATGCAAAGCTTATAAATCAAACCACCCTTAAATCTAATCAAGCACAAAAACCTAAATTTCTAAACTTGGGCATGGAAATTAAATTAAGCTTAAGCTCTTACAAACCAACTTGAAATACACTTAAATCTCCAAATTGAATGCTCAATTTAAAAGCTTAGGAGCCAAAGAAGATTACCTTAGCCAATCTTAAAGAATGGTGCTAGAATCTTGAACCAAATCTTTCCTCTTGGCTCCCTACTACAACCTGCCTCCCTAGGCTTTGTGGGTTCCAAAATTTTCGGCCAATCTTGGTGTGTGACTCTCCAATTTTCCGACCACCACTTGACCTTCAATTTCTCTTTTCTTTTTTTCTTCCTCTAGGGTTCGGATTTTAGGGTGATAATGGGAGAAGAAATTTTGGCATAATCTAGAGATGTTTTGTCATTTTTGTGCACAAAATGAGCACCCCCCCTCCACCTATTTATAGGTGAAAAAGATTTAATTTTTGGAATAATTTTTAATCAAAAATTTTCTCTTTAGTCCTTGAGCCAACAAAAATTTCTCTCCCAATCCTTGTGAGGTGGCCGGCCATCCCTTGGTGAACAAGGAAAGATTACTTTCCTTAATTCCAAAATTCAATAAATGATGTCATTAATCCATGGTAAGGTGAAGTCATCATTAAGGCCTCGTTTGGCCTTTCCTTTAAAATGCAGTCCATTTTTATGCTAACAAATATATTTCCAATACTTCTATTAACTAATAACAGTATTTTACACTGTACTGCAGTCCAAAATTTATATGTGTAAAAATGAACTGTATAAAATTTTTCTTATTTTTTGAAACCTTTTTTGCCCTTAATATCCTACTTGGTGTGCTTGATTTTTCTATGGTGGTTTTAAATCTTATTCATGCTATCTTGTCCGTAAAGACGGTTTTCGTAGTATATTTCCTATACTGCTTATCATATCTCAGTACATTCATCTCTTTGACCTTTCTGGTCAACCTTTGACTTTTTCGGTCAAACTTTGACCAACATGAAATCATAGAATTTTTCTTCCCTTTTTGGTCAAAGGTCATATGCTTGGCTAAGCAAACTGCTTATTGAGTCTCATAGCTAATTAAATGAGAACTCAAACATTTACTGATAAAATTATGAATTTCGCATTGATATTCACAATTTTCATGAAACATCACAAAAACACATAGTACGAACTTAAATTTCTTATATACGCGGAAATCATGAGTCCGTATAAATTTTTGGTTATTACAATCCACCCTCCTTACAAAATTTTCGTCCTAAAAAATTAGAATAATTCTGGGTGGCTTTTCTTCATATCCACTTCACGTTCCTATGTTGCTTCCTCAATCTCATGATTTCGTCATAGAACCTTGACTAAAGGTATAACTTTGTGCCTTAGCACCTTTTCTTCTCGTGCCAAAATTCGAACCGGTTTTTCCTCATAAGTCAGATCCTCGTGAACCTCAATTGGTTATGGTTCAATACGTGTGAGGGATCCGAGATGTATTTCTTTAGCATCGACACATGAAATACATTGTGCACATATGCTAATTCTTAGGGCAAAGCCAACTTATAGGCCACATTACCGACTCTTTCGAGTACTTCGAATGGCCCTATGTATCTCGGACTTAGTTTCCCTTTCTTTCCAAATCTCATGACTCCTTTGAACTGAGCAATCTTGAGGAAAACCAAGTCTCCTACTTGGAATTCTAGAGGCCTTCTGCGTTTGTCAGCATAACTCTTTTGTCGATTAAATGCAGTTTCCATCCGTCGACGTATAAGTTTTATGGCCTCAGTGGTTCTCCGTATAAAGTCCGTAGACACAAGTTCTTTCTCTCTTGTCTCGTACCAATGGACTGAAGATCTATACCTTCTCCCATAGAGAGCTTTATAAGGAGCCATTCCAATCAAGGCTTGGAAACTATTGTTGTACGAGAATTCAATCAAAGGAAGCTTCTTATCCCAAGTTCCCTTGAAGTCCATCACACATGCTCGTAACATATCTTCTAGAGTCTGAATGGTCCTTTCTGAGTGTCCATCCGTCTGTGGGTGAAAAGCTGTACTAAAAGTAAGCTTTGTACCCATTGCTTGATGTACACTCCTCCAAAATTTAGAAGTGAAATGACCATCACGATATGAGATGATCGATTTTGGAATCCCATGGTAGCGAACAATCTGTGCGACGTACAGTTCCGCTAGCTACTCCACTAAAAAGCTAAGCTTGATGGCCAAGAAGTATGCAGATTTCGTTAATCGATCGACAATCACCCAAATAGCATCGTTGCCGCTGGGAGTTCGGGGTAGACCAACCAGGAAATCCATCGTCACTTGGTCCCATTTCCATTATGGGATGGAAATTTTCTACAATTCTCCGCCAGGACGTTGATGTTCAGCCTTTACTTTTTGACAGTAAGGCATTTACTAACAAATGTGGCAACGTCATTCTTCATTTTGGGCCACCAAAAACTTTCCTTCAAGTCTTTATACATCTTTGTGGCTCCAGGATGAACGGAATACGGAGTCTCATGAGCTTCTTTCATGATCCGCTCCTTCAACTCGTCCTAATTAGGAATGCATAGTCTATTTTTCCGATAGAGTATGCCCTCATCATATATATTGAAGTCTGACCCCTTTCCTTCTAAGACTTCGTTTCTCGTCCTAAGCAGCGAGGCATCTCCTTCTTGACGCTCCTTCATGCCATCCAAGATGGTAGGTTGGAAGGTTAGGGCAGCTAAACCTCCCGTAATAAGCTCTATCCCAGCTTCTACTAGTTCCTTTTGAAGGGGCTCGATTAATTACTGAATTGATATCAATGAGGAAAACGACTTCCGACTAAGAGCATCGGCTACTTTATTTGCTTTCCTCGGATGGTAACGGATGTCTATATCATAATCTTTCACTAATTCAAGCCATCTTCTTTGTCTCATGTTAAGCTCCTTCTGTGTGAAGATATACTTCAAACTCTAATGATCCGTATGGACTTCACACCTAGTGCCGTAAAGATAGTGTCTCCAGATTTTAAGTGCAAACACTAACGCCGCAAGTTCCAAATCATGCGTCGGATAGTTTTTCTCATGATCCTTAAGCTGTCGGGAAGCATACGCGATCACTTTTCCATTTTGCATGAGAACGGCTCCCAATCCTATCTTGAAGCATCGCTATATATCACGAAGTTCCCTTCCTCTACCACTGGAATTGTAAGAATTGGAGCACTAGTCAACTTACTTTTTAGCTCTTGAAAGTGTTCTTCACACTTAGTAGTCCATTCGTACTTTTTTCCTTTCCGTGTAAGTGCGGTGAGCGGCGCTGCTATCTTAGCAAATCCCTCGACGAAACGTCAGTAGTAGCCTGCTAAACCAAGGAAACTACGTACTTCGGTGACGTTTTTCGGAGCTGGCCATCTACTTACGGCTTCAATCTTGGCCGGATCTACAGATATGCCTTCTTTGGAAACCACATTTACTGATAAAATTATGAATTTCGCATTGATATTCACAATTTTCATGAAACATCACAAAAACACATAGTACGAACTTAAATTTCTTATATACGCGGAAATCATGAGTCCGTATAAATTTTTGGTTATTACAATCCACCCTCCTTACAAAATTTTCGTCCTAAAAAATTAGAATAATTCTGGGTGGCTTTTCTTCATATCCACTTCACGTTCCTATGTTGCTTCCTCAATCTCATGATTTCGTCATAGAACCTTGACTAAAGGTATAACTTTGTGCCTTAGCACCTTTTCTTCTCGTGCCAAATTCGAACCGGTTTTTCCTCATAAGTCAGATCCTCGTGAACCTCAATTGGTTCATGGTTCAATACGTGTGAGGGATCCGAGATGTATTTCTTTAGCATCGACACATGAAATACATTGTGCACATATGCTAATTCTTAGGGCAAAGCCAACTTATAGGCCACATTACCGACTCTTTCGAGTACTTCGAATGGCCCTATGTATCTCGGACTTAGTTTCCCTTTCTTTCCAAATCTCATGACTCCTTTGAACTGAGCAATCTTGAGGAAAACCAAGTCTCCTACTTGGAATTCTAGAGGCCTTCTGCGTTTGTCAGCATAACTCTTTTGTCGATTAAATGCAGTTTCCATCCGTCGACGTATAAGTTTTATGGCCTCAGTGGTTCTCCGTATAAAGTCCGTAGACACAAGTTCTTTCTCTCTTGTCTCGTACCAATGGACTGAGATCTATACCTTCTCCCATAGAGAGCTTTATAAGGAGCCATTCCAATCAAGGCTTGGAAACTTTGTTGTACGAGAATTCAATCAAAGGAAGCTTCTTATCCCAAGTTCCCTTGAAGTCCATCACACATGCTCGTAACATATCTTCTAGAGTCTGAATGGTCCTTTCTGAGTGTCCATCCGTCTGTGGGTGAAAAGCTGTACTAAAAGTAAGCTTTGTACCCATTGCTTGATGTACACTCCTCCAAAATTTAGAAGTGAAATGACCATCACGATATGAGATGATCGATTTTGGAATCCCATGGTAGCGAACAATCTGTGCGACGTACAGTTCCGCTAGCTACTCCACTAAAAAGCTAAGCTTGATGGCCAAGAAGTATGCAGATTTCGTTAATCGATCGACAATCACCCAAATAGCATCGTTGCCGCTGGGAGTTCGGGGTAGACCAACCAGGAAATCCATCGTCACTTGGTCCCATTTCCATTATGGGATGGAAATTTTCTACAATTCTCCGCCAGGACGTTGATGTTCAGCCTTTACTTTTTGACACGTAAGGCATTTACTAACAAATGTGGCAACGTCATTTTTCATTTTGGGCCACCAAAAACTTTCCTTCAAGTCTTTATACATCTTTGTGGCTCCAGGATGAACGGAATACGGAGTCTCATGAGCTTCTTTCATGATCCGCTCCTTCAACTCGTCCTAATTAGGAATGCATAGTCTATTTTTCCGATAGAGTATGCCCTCATCATATATATTGAAGTCTGACCCTTTCCTTCTAAGACTTCGTTTCTCGTCCTAAGCAGCGAGGCATCTCCTTCTTGACGCTCCTTCATGCCATCCAAGATGGTAGGTTGGAAGGTTAGGGCAGCTAAACCTCCCGTAATAAGCTCTATCCCAGCTTCTACTAGTTCCTTTTGAAGGGGCTCGATTAATTACTGAATTGATATCAATGAGGAAAACGACTTCCGACTAAGAGCATCGGCTACTTTATTTGCTTTCCTAGGATGGTAACGGATGTCTATATCATAATCTTTCACTAATTCAAGCCATCTTCTTTGTCTCATGTTAAGCTCCTTCTGTGTGAAGATATACTTCAAACTCTAATGATCCGTATAGACTTCACACCTAGTGCCGTAAAGATAGTGTCTCCAGATTTTAAGTGCAAACACTACGCCGCAAGTTCCAAATCATGCGTCGGATAGTTTTTCTCATGATCCTTAAGCTGTCGGGAAGCATACGCGATCACTTTTCCATTTTGCATGAGAACGGCTCCCAATCCTATCTTGGAAGCATCGCTATATATCACGAAGTTCCCTTCCTCTACCACTGGAATTGTAAGAATTGGAGCACTAGTCAACTTACTTTTTAGCTCTTGAAAGTGTTCTTCACACTTAGTAGTCCATTCGTACTTTTTTCCTTTCCGTGTAAGTGCGGTGAGCGGCGCTGCTATCTTAGCAAATCCCTCGACGAAACGTCAGTAGTAGCCTGCTAAACCAAGGAAACTACGTACTTCGGTGACGTTTTTCGGAGCTGGCCATCTACTTACGGCTTCAATCTTGGCCGGATCTACAGATATGCCTTCTTTGGAAACCACATTTACTGATAAAATTATGAATTTCGCATTGATATTCACAATTTTCATGAAACATCACAAAAACACATAGTACGAACTTAAATTTCTTATATACGCGGAAATCATGAGTCCGTATAAATTTTTGGTTATTACAATCCACCCTCCTTACAAAATTTTCGTCCTAAAAAATTAGAATAATTCTGGGTGGCTTTTCTTCATATCCACTTCACGTTCCTATGTTGCTTCCTCAATCTCATGATTTCGTCGTAGAACCTTGACTAAAGGTATAACTTTGTGCCTTAGCACCTTTTCTTCTCGTGCCAAAATTCGAACCGGTTTTTCCTCATAAGTCAGATCCTCGTGAACCTCAATTGGTTCATGGTTCAATACGTGTGAGGGATCCGAGATGTATTTCTTTAGCATCGACACATGAAATACATTGTGCACATATGCTAATTCTTAGGGCAAAGCCAACTTATGGCCACATTACCGACTCTTTCGAGTACTTCGAATGGCCCTATGTATCTCGGACTTAGTTTCCCTTTCTTTCCAAATCTCATGACTCCTTTGAACTGAGCAATCTTGAGGAAAACCAAGTCTCCTACTTGGAATTCTAGAGGCCTTCTGCGTTTGTCAGCATAACTCTTTTGTCGATTAAATGCAGTTTCCATCCGTCGACGTATAAGTTTTATGGCCTCAGCGGTTCTCCGTATAAAGTCCGTAGACACAAGTTCTTTCTCTCTTGTCTCGTACCAATGGACTGGAGATCTATACCTTCTCCCATAGAGAGCTTTATAAGGAGCCATTCCAATCAAGGCTTGGAAACTATTGTTGTACGAGAATTCAATCAAAGGAAGCTTCTTATCCCAAGTTCCCTTGAAGTCCATCACACATGCTCGTAACATATCTTCTAGAGTCTGAATGGTCCTTTCTGAGTGTCCATCCGTCTGTGGGTGAAAAGCTGTACTAAAAGTAAGCTTTGTACCCATTGCTTGATGTACACTCCTCCAAAATTTAGAAGTGAAATGACCATCACGATATGAGATGATCGATTTTGGAATCCCATGGTAGCGAACAATCTGTGCGACGTACAGTTCCGCTAGCTACTCCACTAAAAAGCTAAGCTTGATGGCCAAGAAGTATGCAGATTTCTTTAATCGATCGACAATCACCCAAATAGCATCGTTGCCGCTGGGAGTTCGGGGTAGACCAACCAGGAAATCCATCGTCACTTGGTCCCATTTCCATTATGGGATGGAAATTTTCTACAATTCTCCGCCAGGACGTTGATGTTCAGCCTTTACTTTTTGACACGTAAGGCATTTACTAACAAATGTGGCAACGTCATTCTTCATTTTGGGCCACCAAAAACTTTCCTTCAAGTCTTTATACATCTTTGTGGCTCCAGGATGAACGGAATACGGAGTCTCATGAGCTTCTTTCATGATCCGCTCCTTCAACTCGTCCTAATTAGGAATGCATAGTCTATTTTTCCGATAGAGTATGCCCTCATCATATATATTGAAGTCTGACTCCTTTCCTTCTAAGACTTCGTTTCTCGTCCTAAGCAGCGAGGCATCTCCTTCTTGACGCTCCTTCATGCCATCCAAGATGGTAGGTTGGAAGGTTAGGGCAGCTAAACCTCCCGTAATAAGCTCTATCCCAGCTTCTACTAGTTCCTTTTGAAGGGGCTCGATTAATTACTGAATTGATATCAATGAGGAAAACGACTTCCGACTAAGAGCATCGGCTACTTTATTTGCTTTCCTAGGATGGTAACGGATGTCTATATCATAATCTTTCACTAATTCAAGCCATCTTCTTTGTCTCATGTTAAGCTCCTTCTGTGTGAAGATATACTTCAAACTCTAATGATCCGTATAGACTTCACACCTAGTGCCGTAAAGATAGTGTCTCCAGATTTTAAGTGCAAACACTAACGCCGCAAGTTCCAAATCATGCGTCGGATAGTTTTTCTCATGATCCTTAAGCTGTCGGGAAGCATACGCGATCACTTTTCCATTTTGCATGAGAACGGCTCCCAATCCTATCTTGGAAGCATCGCTATATATCACGAAGTTCCCTTCCTCTACCACTGGAATTGTAAGAATTGGAGCACTAGTCAACTTACTTTTTAGCTCTTGAAAGTGTTCTTCACACTTAGTAGTCCATTCGTACTTTTTTCCTTTCCGTGTAAGTGCGGTGAGCGGCGCTGCTATCTTAGCAAATCCCTCGACGAAACGTCAGTAGTAGCCTGCTAAACCAAGGAAACTACGTACTTCGGTGACGTTTTTCGGAGCTGGCCATCTACTTACGGCTTCAATCTTGGCCGGATCTACAGATATGCCTTCTTTGGAAACCACATTTACTGATAAAATTATGAATTTCGCATTGATATTCACAATTTTCATGAAACATCACAAAAAACACATAGTACGAACTTAAATTTCTTATATACGCGGAAATCATGAGTCCGTATAAATTTTTGGTTATTACAATCCACCCTCCTTACAAAATTTTCGTCCTAAAAAATTAGAATAATTCTGGGTGGCTTTTCTTCATATCCACTTCACGTTCCTATGTTGCTTCCTCAATCTCATGATTTCGTCATAGAACCTTGACTAAAGGTATAACTTTGTGCCTTAGCACCTTTTCTTCTCGTGCCAAAATTCGAATCGGTTTTTCCTCATAAGTCAGATCCTCGTGAACCTCAATTGGTTCATGGTTCAATACGTGTGAGGGATCCGAGATGTATTTCTTTAGCATCGACACATGAAATACATTGTGCACATATGCTAATTCTTAGGGCAAAGCCAACTTATAGGCCACATTACCGACTCTTTCGAGTACTTCGAATGGCCCTATGTATCTCGGACTTAGTTTCCCTTTCTTTCCAAATCTCATGACTCCTTTGAACTGAGCAATCTGAGGAAAACCAAGTCTCCTACTTGGAATTCTAGAGGCCTTCTGCATTTGTCAGCATAACTCTTTTGTCGATTAAATGCAGTTTCCATCCGTCGACGTATAAGTTTTATGGCCTCAGTGGTTCTCCGTATAAAGTCCGTAGACACAAGTTCTTTCTCTCTTGTCTCGTACCAATGGACTGGAGATCTATACCTTCTCCCATAGAGAGCTTTATAAGGAGCCATTCCAATCAAGGCTTGGAAACTATTGTTGTACGAGAATTCAATCAAAGGAAGCTTCTTATCCCAAGTTCCCTTGAAGTCCATCACACATGCTCGTAACATATCTTCTAGAGTCTGAATGGTCCTTTCTGAGTGTCCATCCGTCTGTGGGTGAAAAGCTGTACTAAAAGTAAGCTTTGTACCCATTGCTTGATGTACACTCCTCCAAAATTTAGAAGTGAAATGACCATCACGATATGAGATGATCGATTTTGGAATCCCATGGTAGCGAACAATCTGTGCGACGTACAGTTCCGCTAGCTACTCCACTAAAAAGCTAAGCTTGATGGCCAAGAAGTATGCAGATTTCGTTAATCGATCGACAATCACCCAAATAGCATCGTTGCCGCTGGGAGTCGGGGTAGACCAACCAGGAAATCCATCGTCACTTGGTCCCATTTCCATTATGGGATGGAAATTTTCTACAATTCTCCGCCAGGACGTTGATGTTCAGCCTTTACTTTTTGACACGTAAGCATTTACTAACAAATGTGGCAACGTCATTTTTCATTTTGGGCCACCAAAAACTTTCCTTCAAGTCTTTATACATCTTTGTGGCTCCAGGATGAACGGAATACGGAGTCTCATGAGCTTCTTTCATGATCCGCTCCTTCAACTCGTCCTAATTAGGAATGCATAGTCTATTTTTCCGATAGAGTATGCCCTCATCATATATATTGAAGTCTGACTCCTTTCCTTCTAAGACTTCGTTTCTCGTCCTAAGCAGCGAGGCATCTCCTTCTTGACGCTCCTTCATGCCATCCAAGATGGTAGGTTGGAAGGTTAGGGCAGCTAAACCTCCCGTAATAAGCTCTATCCCAGCTTCTACTAGTTCCTTTTGAAGGGGCTCGATTAATTACTGAATTGATATCAATGAGGAAAACGACTTCCGACTAAGAGCATCGGCTACTTTATTTGCTTTCCTAGGATGGTAACGGATGTCTATATCATAATCTTTCACTAATTCAAGCCATCTTCTTTGTCTCATGTTAAGCTCCTTCTGTGTGAAGATATACTTCAAACTCTAATGATCCGTATAGACTTCACACCTAGTGCCGTAAAGATAGTGTCTCCAGATTTTAAGTGCAAACACTACCGCCGCAAGTTCCAAATCATGCGTCGGATAGTTTTTCTCATGATCCTTAAGCTGTCGGGAAGCATACGCGATCACTTTTCCATTTTGCATGAGAACGGCTCCCAATCCTATCTTGGAAGTATCGCTATATATCACGAAGTTCCCTTCCTCTACCACTGGAATTGTAAGAATTGGAGCACTAGTCAACTTACTTTTTAGCTCTTGAAAGTGTTCTTCACACTTAGTAGTCCATTCGTACTTTTTTCCTTTCCGTGTAAGTGCGGTGAGCGGCGCTGCTATCTTAGCAAATCCCTCGACGAAACGTCAGTAGTAGCCTGCTAAACCAAGGAAACTACGTACTTCGGTGACGTTTTTCGGAGCTGGCCATCTACTTACGGCTTCAATCTTGGCCGGATCTACAGATATGCCTTCTTTGGAAACCACATTTACTGATAAAATTATGAATTTCGCATTGATATTCACAATTTTCATGAAACATCACAAAAACACATAGTACGAACTTAATTTCTTATATACGCGGAAATCATGAGTCCGTATAAATTTTTGGTTATTACAATCCACCTCCTTACAAAATTTTCGTCCTAAAAATTAGAATAATTCTGGGTGGCTTTTCTTTCATATCACTTCACGTTCCTATGTTGCTTTCTCAATCTCATGATTTCGTCGTAGAACCTTGACTAAAGGTATAACTTTGTGCCTTAGCACCTTTTTCTTCTCGTGCCAAAAATTCGAACCGGTTTTTCCTCATAAGTCAGATCCTCGTGAACCTCAATTGGTTCATGGTTCAATACGTGTGAGGGATCCGAGATGTATTTCTTTAGCATCGACACATGAAATACATTGTGCACATATGCTAATTCTTAGGGCAAAGCCACTTATGGCCACATTACCGACTCTTTCGAGTACTTCGAATGGCCTATGTATCTCGGACTTAGTTTCCCTTTCTTCCAATCTCATGACTCCTTTGAACTGAAGCAATCTTGAGGAAAACCAAGTCTCCTACTTGGAATTCTAGAGGCCTTCTGGTTTGTCAGCATAACTCTTTTGTCGATTAAATGCAGTTTCCATCCGTCGACATATAAGTTTTATGGCCTCAGTGGTTCTCCGTATAAAGTCCGTAGACACAAGTTCTTTCTCTCTTGTCTCGTACCAATGGACTGGAGATCTATACCTTCTCCCATAGAGAGCTTTATAAGGAGCCATTCCAATCAAGGCTTGGAAACTGTTGTTGTACGAGAATTCAATCAAAGGAAGCTTCTTATCCCAAGTTCCTTGAAGTCCATCACACATGCTCGTAACATATCTTCTAGAGTCTGAATGGTCCTTTCTGAGTGTCCATCCGTCTGTGGGTGAAAAGCTGTACTAAAAGTAAGCTTTGTACCCATTGCTTGATGTACACTCCTCCAAAATTTAGAAGTGAAATGACCATCACGATATGAGATGATCGATTTTGGAATCCCATGGTAGCGAACAATCTGTGCGACGTACAGTTCCGCTAGCTACTCCACTAAAAAGCTAAGCTTGATGGCCAAGAAGTATGCAGATTTCGTTAATCGATCAACAATCACCCAAATAGCATCGTTGCCGCTGGGAGTTTGGGGTAGACCAACCAGGAAATCCATCGTCACTTGGTCCCATTTCCATTATGGATGGAAATTTTCTACAATTCTCCGCCAGGACGTTGATGTTCAGCCTTTACTTTTTGACACGTAAGGCATTTACTAACAAATGTGGCAACGTCATTCTTCATTTTGGGCCACCAAAAACTTTCCTTCAAGTCTTTATACATCTTTGTGGCTCCAGGATGAACGGAATACGGAGTCTCATGAGCTTCTTTCATGATCCGCTCCTTCAACTCGTCCTAATTAGGAATGCATAGTCTATTTTTCCGATAGAGTATGCCCTCATCATATATATTGAAGTCTGACTCCTTTCCTTCTAAGACTTCGTTTCTCGTCCTAAGCAGCGAGGCATCTCCTTCTTGACGCTCCTTCATGCCATCCAAGATGGTAGGTTGGAAGGTTAGGGCAGCTAAACCTCCCGTAATAAGCTCTATCCCAGCTTCTACTAGTTCCTTTTGAAGGGGCTCGATTAATTACTGAATTGATATCAATGAGGAAAACGACTTCCGACTAAGAGCATCGGCTACTTTATTTGCTTTCCTAGGATGGTAACGGATGTCTATATCATAATCTTTCACTAATTCAAGCCATCTTCTTTGTCTCATGTTAAGCTCCTTCTGTGTGAAGATATACTTCAAACTCTAATGATCCGTATAGACTTCACACCTAGTGCCGTAAAGATAGTGTCTCCAGATTTTAAGTGCAAACACTACGCCGCAAGTTCCAAATCATGCGTCGGATAGTTTTTCTCATGATCCTTAAGCTGTCGGGAAGCATACGCGATCACTTTTCCATTTTGCATGAGAACGGCTCCCAATCCTATCTTGGAAGCATCGCTATATATCACGAAGTTCCCTTCCTCTACCACTGGAATTGTAAGAATTGGAGCACTAGTCAACTTACTTTTTAGCTCTTGAAAGTGTTCTTCACACTTAGTAGTCCATTCGTACTTTTTTCCTTTCCGTGTAAGTGCGGTGAGCGGCGCTGCTATCTTAGCAAATCCCTCGACGAAACGTCAGTAGTAGCCTGCTAAACCAAGGAAACTACGTACTTCGGTGACGTTTTTCGAGCTGGCCATCTACTTACGGCTTCAATCTTGGCCGGATCTACAGATATGCCTTCTTTGGAAACCACATTTACTGATAAAATTATGAATTTCGCATTGATATTCACAATTTTCATGAAACATCACAAAAAACACATAGTACGAACTTAAATTTCTTATATACGCGGAAATCATGAGTCCGTATAAATTTTTGGTTATTACAATCCACCCTCCTTACAAAATTTTCGTCCTAAAAAATTAGAATAATTCTGGGTGGCTTTTCTTCATATCCACTTCACGTTCCTATGTTGCTTCCTCAATCTCATGATTTCGTCATAGAACCTTGACTAAAGGTATAACTTTGTGCCTTAGCACCTTTTCTTCTCGTGCCAAAATTCGAATCGGTTTTTCCTCATAAGTCAGATCCTCGTGAACCTCAATTGGTTCATGGTTCAATACGTGTGAGGGATCCGAGATGTATTTCTTTAGCATCGACACATGAAATACATTGTGCACATATGCTAATTCTTAGGGCAAAGCCAACTTATAGGCCACATTACCGACTCTTTCGAGTACTTCGAATGGCCCTATGTATCTCGGACTTAGTTTCCCTTTCTTTCCAAATCTCATGACTCCTTTGAACTGAGCAATCTTGAGGAAAACCAAGTCTCCTACTTGGAATTCTAGAGGCCTTCTGCATTTGTCAGCATAACTCTTTTGTCGATTAAATGCAGTTTCCATCCGTCGACGTATAAGTTTTATGGCCTCAGTGGTTCTCCGTATAAAGTCCGTAGACACAAGTTCTTTCTCTCTTGTCTCGTACCAATGGACTGGAGATCTATACCTTCTCCCATAGAGAGCTTTATAAGGAGCCATTCCAATCAAGGCTTGGAAACTATTGTTGTACGAGAATTCAATCAAAGGAAGCTTCTTATC